>CAKNWT010301465.1:0-17457 GCA_932066315.1 Andricus coriarius | reverse complement strand
TGAACCTAGGTCTAAGCATAGGTCTAAACCTGGGACCGACCTGGCTTTTTCTTACGGCCACGTGGACCAAGCCCCAAGAAAAGACCAGGTTTTTTCGGGAAGTGGGCTATGTGGGTTATTTAGCTTATACAAGGGTTGCCTTTTATATTTTGAGTGTAATAATGAAAAGCCAATAATCGATCATCGAAAATGGCTTTATTGTTTTTCAAAGTATTCTCCCTGAAACTCAACACGCTTTTACATGCGCTGGAACCAATTTTTGAAACATTTTTTCCACTCCGATTAAGGCACCTCTGAAACATGCATTTTGAACGCATCAACCACTTTTTCAGGCGTCGAAAAACGTTGACTTCGTAATTTATTTTTTATGTATGGGAATAAAAAAAAAGTCATTAGGTGCTAAGTCAGGGCTGTAGGATGGATGACCCACCAATTCGACGTTTTTAGCCCTCAAAAAGTCCCTTGTTGCAGCTACTAATGCCCAAGGATGCCTGAATCTCTGAATAAGTCACATGACGATCTTGCATTATTAGTTCACGCCCAGCGTCAATTTTTTCTGGGACAACGACTGATTTTGGCCGACCTTCACGACTTTTGTCACTGAGCGAACTGCGACCACGATTAAATTCGTTGTACCAGCGTTTCACAGTGGCCAAGGATGGACCTTCATCGCCAAAAGTCGAAGTGAGTTAATCGATGCACTCTTGTCTTGATTATCCACGTCGAAAATCATAAAAAATCATCGCACAAAATGTTCACGATTCAATTCCATTTTTTTCGCTGAAACAATACTTTCAAGTCACTGAAAACAATACAGGTTATGCTCAAGTGACAAAACTTTCTGAAGAAGGTTATGGTTAAAAAGGTCAAACTTTCAATTGGAATCGTCAGATGGCACCTGTAAACAATAGTATTGCCACGGCTCAAAATATAAAAGGCAACCCTCGTATGGTTGTTGTTGTATTTTGTACGCTGGATTGTCACAGGTTTTCTTTGGAGACAAAAATGAGTGTGTGGCTTCACAAACGATATATTTTTCATACTGAAATTACAGAGTGAGAAATAGTTTTAACATGCAGATGGCGCAGTATGCGATATCCTGTATTTAAATTTAATTTCAAAACATACCCCGCGACTTGAAAGGTCTATCCTTCAAAAACAAAACATAAAATACAATGCGAGGAGTGAATATTTGCAAGTTAAAACATAGCAGATAACTATGAAGCATTGAAGAAATAATGAGTAAGATAATTAGGCATAAATAAGTTTTAATTGAAAGTCCTTTACTAAACAGATTTTTAATGTTAATCAATAGGTAATGGGCGCAATTTATCAAATGCGATTCGAGTAGTATCAGTTCTGAATCGAACCGTAGCAACACGAGCTATCCCGTACTTTCCAGGACGCAGTTAAATGATTCTTCTTAACCTTTGGAAATACAATCTGCTGGAATGTTTTTACTGCATACATGCCTCCAACAGTCAATCCTGGTTAATTCTTGTAGTTGACTAACGCTGTTCAATTCAGATATCGGGAGATTGTTCGCTTCCTTTTTGAGCCAACCTAAAACTATTGTTGCATCACACCAAAGATAGATTTTATCAATCAGTAGATCGAGCGAGATCGCGACCTTAGATCAAAGTTTAGCCAATTCCAAAGCCCCACAACGTTCCAGTCTACAGGCTCCGTGCAGATAAGAATTCTGGGATTATTTCGGAGAATGGTCTGACTGTATTATTTCTGCGACTACGAGTGGGTCATTCAATACCCATTTTTGGAGTATAAAGCAACCAGCCGATAATACTTGGGATACTTGGTTAGTTATACGCGATGTCTGCTGAATTGTGCTTGCTCCGGTTAACAAGTCATCTACGTAGAAATCTTTACGTATTATCTTAGCTATTTTCGGCGATTCTTCTTAAATTTCGTAAGCTAATTGAATCAGACACCTGATCACAAGAAAAGATGCGGCGGTAGTTCCATAAGTGACTGTGTTCAACTGAAAACCTTCAATTGGTTTATTTGCTTCTTCACGCCACAAAATACGTTGCAAAGCACGCTTTTCAGGAGAAATCAATACCTGCCTATACATTTTCTCAATGTTGGCAGACTTAATATAATTATGCTTCCTGAATCTAACTAAAATTGAAAAGAGATCATCCTGCAAATGAGATCCTACCACTTGAAGATCGTTAAAAGGTACTCCTCTAGTTGTGATTGCCGAAGCGTCAAATACCATTCGAACCTTTGTAGGCGGAGCTATCGTTTCGAACTACACAATGATGAGGTTAATAATACGAGATAGCTGTATCCGATTCATTGAATATCTTTGGCATGTGCTCTAAATCATTGTATTCGGTCAAAAGTTTGGAATATTCATTTTCTAGTTTAGGGTTTCGTTAGTGTTTCCTTTCTGTATTGAGAAGAGAACACTCTGTTATGTCCGTTGAATCCCCTAACTAACTAAGAACCCCTTTAAAGAGTATTGCTACAACTAGTCTACCTTTTTCATATCTTTTAACAGAAACCACTAGACAGGTAAAGTTAAATTTAAAATTGTTATGCTTAGAAGAAATTTGAACTTTGCATCTATGGCTAACATGTAATGCTAGATTGCTAATTGCACCTATTGTAACATCGATAGGAATTTTTACAAGCTTTAGTGCGTTACAAAACCTTTCTGTAATCAAGCCAGTTTGAGATCCATTATCGAGGATCGTGCGAGCTGTCATCTGTTCTTTATTTGCACTTGATTTTAAAGACGACTCTGAATCGACTTTTTCAAAATGCAACAATGTATTGAGCTGCACTTGTTACAACCAGTAGCTCTACAATTCTTAATAAAGTGACCAGGCCTTAGACAACTCAAATAAATTTTAAAACCTTTCACTTTGATGCTCTTTGTTGAGGATCAAGCGCGAGAAAACTAGAACAATTTTGCGAATGATGTTCCCCATTACAGTTTAAATAATTTATTTTTTGAGTAAACAGCGATTTCGTTTTTCTCTGATTAATAGATTTTTGTTTGTTTGTAGACGCTTTTTCTAAACAGTATTGTTAATATCCAAGGTTTCTAAAATATCTGACGTGGATTTCAAACAAAATTTCAAAAGTTTAAAGGTTGGGACTTCGTGCACGGCCTTTTCCCTTTCCCATGCCCTTTTAGTCGTATTGTCTAATTTAGTTGACACGAGATATATTAACAAGGAATCCCAGTGCTCAGTGTATAAGTCTAATGCGTTTAAAGCCGTCAAATATTTATTTATATTGTTTAGCAATCTACGGAGCTGAGAAGCAGCTTCCTTGGTAATCGGCTTGATATTAAAAGTTACTTTTATGTGATTGTGTACTAACAGATTTTTATTATCATAACGACTGCGCAAAGCTTCCCATGCTATTGTGTAATTTGCTTCGGAAAATTCTAGCGACTTTATAATTTGTTCTGCATCACCTTTTAATGCAGCTGTCAAATAATGGAACTTTTGGATATTACTAATTCCTGCATTGTTATGTATGAGAGAAGGGAAGGTGTCTCGGAAACCTAGCCATTCTGCGATCTCGCCTTTGACTTTTAGTAATTCGATAGTAGGCAATTTTATACCTTGATTTTGTGGCGAGTTTAAATTTATATTTATATTTCGCTAAATTATGTTGGCGTTATGCGCTTGAGCATGAACTGTCGGTATCGTGTTTTCTTCATCCAAGATTAGTTCCTCGATTTTACTTTGTAAATCATCAAACTCAATAAATTAATTTATAATCTAAACTTATCGTTGATCTAAATCACCGTTTACCTGCTCTGATAACGCGACTTCTTCGTTATCATAATCATTTGAAACTTTATCAACAAACTTTTTAAAAAGAGTAATTTTTGTTTTTGTCAAACCACGATTTTTAACTAATTTTTTTATTCCGAAAAATTTATTGCCAGCACTTCTTCAAGTTCAATATAGAAAATGCTACTTACAAGTAAAATTGGATATAATGGATAGGAGGCTCACATCACCTTGTTGCTGGAACGGCTAAATATTTTTTGCACTCCCAAATTATCCTTTTCTAAATGCACGTTGATGTAGCAATTGGGTGAAGCATTTTCATCCTTTGTCCCAAAAAGTCCAGATTGATAACATAGAAAGCGATGTTAATTTTCTTGTATGCTGTGCAGAGGTTTTGTTTGACCACGCGTTGTTGACCTTTGCTCTCAAGTCCGTAAATTTTAATCCTTATTGAAAGATGTTGTTTGTTGAATCAGAATATCTCTATCCAAATGAGTATGGCGATTACTTGGCAAAGTTCGAGATTGTTTCCGAAATATCAATGCTTGATTCATCAAAGTATTTGGTCTTGCCGAAAAAGAAACTTTTGTATCACACAACTAAAAAGTCTTTCTACCTTTGTCGCGGTACTACCACTGAAAACGTTGTTGCCAAGTCAAATTGAAACCAAACACGGACTCACACAATCAAACTGACGACAGCGTGGTTTTTATTCAAGGTTCGAAAACTAAAAATTGTCGCCTTTTGAGGTAAATTGTCGATATATCTATACGAAAAATTGTATATTTAATCCACTGCTAATAAAATCCGAGCTGAAGGACCATTTTGTATTTTGTCCGTTGGATTTTCACAGGTTTTCTTTGGAGACACAAACCTCTCTCTCTCTCTCTCTTTCTCTTGAATGTTCACCGGTAAGTTCGGCAGCACCGTCTACCTCATAGCGTTGAGTATTTCCGCGGCATTCGCGTCTCTCTCTCGACTCGTATTATATTTCTTATTTTTGCACAGTGTTTTGAGCTTTTCTTTTTTCGTGCTCGGGCTTTTTGATGTTTTGCAATGTCCGATTCGATGAAAGGAGGTCCTGAAAATCGCGAAGATGAAAATCGTGGAGATTCGCGCAGTGCATCACACAGGGCATCCGAACTGCGCCTCCGGCAACATTATAACGCCGCGAGTGAGGACGAGAGCGCTTCCTCAACAAAGAGACCCAAGTTCAGCTAAAGCCCGAGACACCTCTCAGAGGTCGATGTCTGGGCCTTCCCAGAGTGCCAGAGCCCTGCACGTCGGAGACCTGAAAACAACTATTGACGAGAAGAGGGCTATACGACCAGCTACGAAGGAGCGCCTGCACTGATAGAAATAATGATGTTGATTTAACCATATAATCGTTGGTTGAAAAATTACGAGTATATTTATAATATAATACGTGTACTTCAATGATAAAGAGTAGGAAATGCACTTACTGCAATATGGTAAATACAAGTTACTTATATTTGTGGTACAAAAATCTAATATATGTGTTGCTATTGTATGAAATGTGTAATTCTATTAAACATTTGCTTGAGGGAACTATCTGTGAAATGTTGTCGTTTAGCAATACCCTTTGTATGACTGATTTACCCGACTCGCTTTGTTTAGTTTACAACAGGCGCATCTTGATCGCGCCTGCGCGTCTACTTTCGCAAGCAACAAGAATCGGATGGCCAAAACAGACATCCTGTATGGCTGTATCTATACCATCAATAAAATAGAGTTAATTTAATCATAAATATTGTTTGACAACTTATTCATTTCTATCAGTGAGCAGGCCCTTGATTCCTTACAACATTTTAATTCCCCAGAGTGGAAGGACTTAAGATTTCCGAAGGCTTTGAGGGATTTCATCGCTTCTCCCAGTCTCACCGATCTAAAAGTAAATGAAGAACTTTGTCACCACGACAGGAAGAAGGATCCTTTCTTAGCGACGGACAGGGGCCTCGCCGGTTTGTCCAATGCGATCCTTGGACAGAAGGAACTTTTGAGATTGGGTCTGGAATCCATCATCGACGGGTAATTCGCGACCCCGGACATCCTCAATCCCGATACACTATTCGACAGTTTCGCGTCTCTCTTTGGTCCGGGATTTCAGATCCAGAAGAACTTCGACCAAATTATTCAAGGGATTTGTGGCAAGAGAGCACAGTGCGAATACTTTTTTAATAAAGGCGATCTCTCTTCGTTGATCCAATCGCTAGGTGGCTCTCAACATTGGTAAATCACGCCAGCTTACATAATCTCAAAAAAGATTTATAAAGGAGACGTTACTCCTCACAGCTCATCCTCTTATCGAACGGCTCAAGCTTCAGCAGGACTGTCACAGTCTTCTAGATCTGGGTTCGAGCCTCGCCGGAACAGTGCGAATACTAGAGGCGCATTCCAGAAGCCGCAGTCTAATCCTAAACCTTCTGGCTCCTTTCGCAAAAAACAAGCTGATAAGTGACAACCAACTACCCCCTGCCTTCTCCTGGGCCAACTGTCTCTTTTCCAAGAGAGATGGAGAGACATGGGTTTCCCGCCAAACATTCTGAAGCTTATCTCAGGCGTCCGAATCCTCTTAATCTCAAGAC
Source organism: Andricus coriarius (assembly GCA_932066315.1). Classification (NCBI taxonomy): domain Eukaryota; kingdom Metazoa; phylum Arthropoda; class Insecta; order Hymenoptera; family Cynipidae; genus Andricus; species Andricus coriarius. Next base: position 11,075 of record CAKNWT010301465.1, on the reverse strand, counting down.
CGAACCTTCTGGTCAATTGGAAACGCTCCAGGTTCTCCACGAATGTATCTCCTAAAGGATCAAAAAGTAGTGGAGATTCCACCACATCCAGGCCCAAGCTTCATTTCGAGGATGTTTCTCTTACCGAAGAGCATTGGAGGACTCACGCCAATTTTAGACTTACGAGGCCTGAAAAAACATGTCAAGGTAAGCCCTCACTTCAAGGTTCCAGATTTCCTGCAAGATGGAGACTGGATGACATGCGTCGACTTGTCCCTAGCCTTCCTCCATGTATCGATAGCGGACTCCCATCGATGCCCCCTTCGTTTCGTTTACAACAAGGAGCTGCTTCATTGGACAAGCTTGCCCCTTGGCCTTTCAGCTGCCCCTCAGGTCTTCGCAACCATCTCAAATTGGGTTGCCGTGGTTCTACGATCGCGAGGTATGAGGGTAGTCGTATACCTAGACGACTTTCTCTTCGTCTCTCAAGACAGGCACAAACTGAAGACACAGATCCTCGAGACACCTGGGCTCAGAAAATTTTGGATCAATCACAGAAGTTCATCTCCAAAGGACACTGCTCATTGAAGGATCTTCAGTGCCTGATAGGCCAGCTAAATTTCGCCAATTTTGTCGTCCACAGAGGGCGACTTCATTGCCGCCGCCTTCAAAGGTTCTTAACTAAGTTCCGAAAAAAAGACCACGACAGAAGCTCGCAATAATTCCTCAGGTGATACAGGAGCTGACGTGGTGGCAGAGAGCCATAACTTCTTCGGCCCTTTTACGCAAACCTCCCATAACGAACTTTCTCACGATCGACGTTGCAGATACAGTATGGGGAGCCCAGCTCGACGATTTTCGCATTTGCGGACCATGGTTCGAATCCCAGAAGAGCTGGCATACCAACAAGAAAGAGATGTTCGCAGTTCACGCCGCTATAAAAGGGAGGTCTCTCAAGCTTCGGAACGCTCATGTGCTACTGCAGACGGACAACCGCACTCTAGTAGCTTACCTCCAGAAGGAAGGAGGCACAAGGTCCCTCCAACTCCTAGATCCAACCTATCAACTTCTCAGTATTTTAGACAGAATTAACATCACCCTCTCAGCGGTGTATCTACCAGGAAGATACAACGGTATTGCGGATCGACTGTCGAGAGGAAAACCCCTCCCAGAGTGGCATCTACTACCTCACGCAACGAAGAGGATCTTCGCCGAATGGGGCGTTCCAGACGTAGACTTCTTTGCTTCAGCAAGATCAGCAGTAGTCAAGCAGTACGTATCGCGAGACTGCAAAGATCCTCACGCCTTATTTATAGACGCCTTCAGTCAGCCTTGGCACTGCAAGCTCGGATGGCTCTTCTCACCTCCCTGCCTCATACCCAGAGTCCTCGCTCACTTGAACAAGTGCAGAGGAAAATTTCTTCTAGTAGCGCCAAAGTGGGATCGGACCTTCTGGATGTCCGACTTATCGAGCAGGAGCAAGGAACCACCACTAACGATTCAGAACCTAGAGAGCTCCCTCAACGACACAACCACGAACTAGCCTCCTCAACAAGTGGAACGTCTCACACTCCAGGTTTGGAGAATTGGGTGTGGCAGGACCTCGTCAGAGATTGTTCCACTCAGGAGCAAGAATTGATTCGAAGCAGCTGGAGATATTCAACCCTCGAGATCTACAAGGCTCCAATCCGAAGATGGCTTCGCTGGTTCGAGAAGATGGAGGTTAACCCAAAATCGCCACAAGGCCAGGACGTGGCCAGATTCTAGCGGACTTGTCAATTACAGAAGGCTTGTCCTATAACACCATCCTCCTTCATAGAGCTGCAATTACTACTTTCTGCGCCGGTGGACCTGCCTCAGACTCGTCTACTGACTTCTTGGTTGGACAAACTCTCAATGCTATCTCGATCACTAGGCCACGTGAGATCAAATCCCCTATCTGGAATGCTCGGATACTCCTCAACTGGCTATATAAACCTACGGGCACCTTATCTTTCTTTGAGACTTCCAGGCGGGCAGCAGCCCTACTTCTATTAGCTTCTGGACGACAAATTCACGACCTGACACTTTTAGGAATTTCAAAAGACTAACTGGAGAATCGAGGAGATGAGATAATCATGTGGCCAGCTTTCGGCTCTAAGACGGACTGAGTCTCTTTCAGACAATCGGGTTGGATGATTTCCAAGCACCCGAATGTCTGACTATGTCCAATCACATGGATCAGGGCAATGCTTAAAAGATCCGAGGAAAGGAGAAGAAATTCCAACGTCGATGCCCTTTTCATAACCATCAATGGCGACGTTAAGCCTGCGTCTAGAACTGTCATCGCCAATTGGATCAGATCAGTCCTCAAGGAAGCCGGAATAGAGGCCTCGCCAGGAAGCATCCGTCCAGCGATTGCCTCGCGAAGTTGGCTGGACGACCTCCCCGCCCAGGACATTTTGGATCATGGTAACTGTAGATGCACCGAAGCATTTAAAAAGCACTATTACCGTGAAGTATCAGGTAACAATATGTTCGATCCTAGTTTATCATTTCCGAAGTTTACTCATATTTAAAGAAATGCTGCAGATCAGTCTTAAGAATTGTTGTTGTTTACGAATCGACTCAGTTGAGGTCAAGTTTAATTTTTTTTCTGGTGTTCATTACATTATGGTTTAATTTTTTACGTCATGACCCTATCTGTTCAACAATTTAGATTTCTATCAATAAATAATAATAAATGTATATCAAAGGTTTTCTACGAAATTTATCACACCTTTCAAATCATCACATAGCATTGAGTTCATCAGTACAAAACAAACACGTCTCTCATAGGGATGCCGTGTATCGGCCGAAAGCATATAATACTAGTGTTTTGAATTGCAACAAAACGTGTATTATATGCGAGAAGCCGATACACGGCATCCAACTAAAGGGTCTTACTGGATGAGAACCGCTATGAGGTAGACGGCGCTGCTGAACTTACCCGTGAACATTCAAGAGATAGAGAGGGACTGCGAGGTTAGAAAACGATAGGAAGAGTGGGGCGGATACGCAATAGCTTCTCTCTCATAGGGATGCCGTGTATCGGCTTCTCGAACATAATACACGTTTTTTTGTAATTCAAAACGCTAGTGTTTTTCATACTGTAATTACAGAGTGAGTAATAGGTTTAACAGGCAGATGGCGCAGTATGTGATCACCCCAAGCTATAGGAAGAGCTATGCCCTAATAGCACGAAACGTTCCTGAATAATGCAGAATGTATTCATCAGATTTCATCAAGTCACTGTAGACATATATGTATACATACATACATACATACATACATATATACAAAAATTTACCTCGCACCGAACTACTTTGAAAATTTCGCTCCATACGAGATTACCAATCACAAGCCAAACAGCTGACTTCCATATCAATCATATCTTTTCATCTAACATAATTGAATCCGTGAAACCTTACCTGGAATTACCTAGCATTCATAATTGTAAGGGTGCTTCCATGCCTCTGCAAGAAGGCAGCCTGCCTGCAGAAAGTCCACAAGAGTGAAAGAGATAGAGAATGGTCCTTCTCTTTTACTCTCATGAACTTTCTGCAGGCAGGCTGCCTGTTTGCAGAGGCATGAAAGCACACTAAATCTTCGTCCTCAAAAAATATATTTTTTCAACTGCGTCTTATTATGAGTCATCAACAAAAAATACAGCTTAATAGGCTTAAAATCACAACAGTAACGAAGGTTTAAAACGATGAAACATAAATTAGATGGAGAACATTTATTACACACTTTGCCTGATTTCTTCTGGGCATTATACAGGGTGTTTTTTTCAACTTGAGTCATCGAAATATCTCAAGAAATATGCATCCTGTGAAACAATATCCTTAATAAAAACTTTTTATTTTCGAGATGGAAAAGCGACTACGGACAAATTTACCCCGCCCACCCCCTCAGGAGGCAGGGAGGGGGGCAACTTTGTAATTTCAAATGGGAACCCTGATTTTTTCTCACAGATTCAGATTCTCCTTCATGAAATACATAAGTTTTATTCGAAAATTTTTTTTCGATTCGCGAAAAAAAAGACCCACTCCCCCTGTCTCCTGGGGGTGGGGTAAATTTTGTTCAAAGTCGCTTTTCCTCCTCGAAACTAAAAAGTTTTCATTACCGATATATTTTTCATAGGATGCGTATGATTTTAAGATATTTCGTTGTCTCAAGTTAAAAAAAAACACCCTGTATATAATACCTAGGGATTATATATACATTGCCGGATTATATACTTTGCCTGTAACATATATATATATATATAATTAAAAAATAAGGTTAAACAACCACCGCAGGGTCTCACTGGGAGCAACTGCCATCTAACAAATGACACCGGCTCCCAGTAGGACCGCGGTAAATCCCATTCATGGCCACGTCTCACAGCCGTGAGATGGGTTGTCACAGGACACGATAAAATCAAAACGACAGGCCGGCGAAACCCTCGTGTGTTTTGAGGACACGAAGCGACCCAAGGATGACAGCTTTCTGCATCCATATCGCAAGTGCCTTGGCATATTTTTGGCACGCGGGTATGGCTTTAAGGTTATAAACCATTGATAGCTTCGCACCTCCAAGAGCACCTATCACAAGGACAATTACCGAATATTTTGGGTACAGCTTTTGCTGCTCCCTTTTAAGGTCTTGATACCTCTCCTCCTTTTCTTTCTCCTTGGCAGTGATGTTGTATTCAGACGGTGCCGAGAATTTGATCACGAATATAGTTCGTTGCTCGAAGTCTTAGAGAACAATGTCAGGCCTCGAGTGTGCAACGGAGACTGCGGTCGCGGCCAACACCGTAAGAGCAACAAAGATGGTAATAAAGGACTCTTAGGGCCGCATTATGTCTGTAGATGTACGTCGTTCCTGCGTGGGAGGGACACCCCGATAGTATGTGTTCCAGGTACTCAGCGTGTGCATTACACGCTCTGCACCTATCGCTGGGAACTTCCTGACATAAAATGCGGTAACGGTATGGCAAGGTGGAAATGACACCGTCCTGGCATGCGAAAATGAAACCCTCTGTACCTGAATTAAGCCCTGATGATCTGAGGAAAGCAAAACTTTGCTCCTTCGACAAGGACTGTTTTTCTACATTTCTGCGAAAATTTCCGTACATTTTCTTGTCGAGCAGCTCTTGATGGAATTTTTGAACTTCTGCTTTCTTCACTTCGGCTTTCAGAAGTGAAGCATCTAGATGGAGTAATGCACTTTCCTCACTTCTGATGTTAAAATGCAGGCCAAGGCTCTCGGCCGCTTGCTCCGCGGCTTTATAAAGGAACGCTCCCTTACCAATCATCTCGTGGATCCTGACCATTTTTAGGAGAGGATCTCTGCCATTGGCTATGATATAAGCTGTACTTAGAACGATTCGGTTGTGAAGACACTGGAGATTCAGAAGTCCGCGTCCGCCTTGACGGCGTCAAATGTATAATCGCGGAACTGACGAATTGATATGCAAGCTTTTATGCATATGCATGACCTTACGTGTGGTGACATCAAGGGCCTTAAGTTCGTTCTTCGTCCATTGAACCACCCCAAACGAGTGGAGTAGAACCGGGACGGCAAGCATGTTAGTCGCAGATATCTTGTTCAACGCTGACAGATTGGAAGACAAAATCTGTCGAAGAAGATGCTTGTATGTGCTTCGGAGGGACTCCTTTACTGATGTTACGTCCTGAATGCGGCTTTGAGGCACGTATCGGTCTCTCCAATGTTAAGATGCCTGATAACACCTATATCCACAACTTCAGGGTCCTCGGGAACGCCAGCAATCTTTCCGCTCTTCAGATGAATTTCGGCACAGTGATCCAATCCAAAGTCCATCCTAATCTCTCCTGTGTACTTCGCGACGATTTTTATGGCAGTTTGAAGTTTGCCTTTACCAGAGGCATGGAGCTTCAGGTCATCCATGTAATATACATGAGTGACCTTATGCTGGCGCTGGCTAGTGTCGCCACAGAGGTATCCAGAAGAATTCCGTAGTGCGAGAGATAGAGGCAGAAGCGTGATGCAAAAAAGCAAAGGGCTCATGGAATCGCTCTGAAAGGTGACGTTGTTTCTTGTGAGACGATAATTTCCAGATGAGATAGTAAATATAGTTTTCCAAAGAGGCATCAATCTCTTTATGCATCTCACTATGTGTGGACGCACTTTCGAGCTTTCCAACAGACAGATGATGATTCTATGAGAGATTGAATCGAAAGCTTTCCGGTAGTCAATCCAGGCCGTTGACATGACGCGTTGATGGGCCGCAGCGTCCTTGCAGACACACCTGTCAATTAGCAGGTTCTCTCAATAGCCTGCTACACCTTTTTCGAGCCACGTTGTTAGTACATCTCACGCCACACAGGCTCAATTTGCCGAACAGTCCTGTTGTTCAGGACAGTTGCAAAGATCTTATACAGCGTGTTCAAACAAGTTATTGGCCTGTAATTCTCCGGGCTGGACCAGTTGCCTTCTTTCGTTAGGAGTATAGTGCGTCCTAACACCAGCCTCTGCGGAATAGGCGTCTCTGACTTTAAATACGAGGCGAATATGCGGGCCAAATGTTGGTGTATAGAAGTAAACATCTTCCACTTGATGTTCTTGATACAATCTGGTCCAGCACCGGAAAAGTTCTTCGTTCCTCTAAGTGCTTTTTTCACCTCTTCGGCAGTGATTGATGTACATTTCTCCTCAAATTTTATGAGGCTGTCGCAGAATTCCTTGAAGCGGATGATATTGTCAGTATTTTTTTCAACTTTAGTGTTCTCGGGATCTTGTATGCCTCTCTCAAAAAAGTCTCTACCTCGTTGGGCTTGGGTGGATTTTTGACAGAAACAGGGTGATCACTGAACAGGCGAGATGGGTCAACGAGAAACTTTTGATTCTCCCTGATCCATCTCTCCCTCTTCTCTATTCTCCTCCTTGCGCGAGATAACAGCCGTATTTTGTCAACAATATGCTGCTTGATTGTCAGCAGCTTTGACTTGTTTAGTGTGTGCTTCAAGATCCTCAGTTCTTGGGCAAACTTTCGAACCCTTTCCGTGAACGGTCTACCAGATGTTATGTAGTAAATCACACATTGAACATGGGACGCATTCTGTCTTGCCCATCCAGTCTTCTCTTTTAGTTGATGTAAGCGTCTTTTGGGCTTTTGATCTATCGTCGGTTTGAGACTTCGATTTGAATCAGCCAAATCTCTCTCAGTACCATAAAACTGAGCAATTGATGGTCCAGAGATTGGATTCTTGTGAGATTTCTCCACGAAGGGAGGCATCCATTTCAGTTAGATCTTGGGGCTTAAGAGGAACTTGCATGTTAATGTTCCTTCTTTTGCTGAAATCGTGATCATCTCTCAGAAGGCGCCTGCTTTCCGCGGTTGGTCTTAATGTCGCTTCTTTATCTTCAGCTGCAGCTTGATCAAGTAGCGGTTAGGGCAGCGCTCCGCGTTCATATCCACTTTTCCAGAGGTAGGCATGGGGATTTCGCAACTATTGAATCGAAACGTGCTGAAGCTCTGGGTGTTTTTGGCACCACAGAGAATACATAAGCGCCATAAAGCCTCGGTAAGCAGGGATAATGCTGGTATCGTAGCAGTCTAGCAAGTCATCCTTGAGTTGATTCGTCCACTCAATGTGGGCGTTTCGCCTGTTCGTCGTCGTTTTTCCATCTAGATTATTTTCAGCACCCTGAACTCTAGAATTATCGGCATTGTTCGCCGACCCACTATAGGGTGCCCTGCGCGTTCCATCGTTTTGAACCGCATTGCAAGGATAAGGCTGCATACTCTGAGATGTCGCCTGGTATCTCAGAGTCACCGTTTAAGACACCTCACCCAGGTGCCATTCAGCTTTCGGCACGGTTGTTACGCCTCCGCTTCGGGTTTATTCCTCTGGGACCATCCCTGGACAATTGTCCGCGACTGCTTATTAATTTTTGTAACCATATTCATCAGAAACCCTTGGTTAGAAGGTTAGGGGGTTAGTAGGCTTTTCGAAAAATTCGATAATCTTATTGGTAGGCAAATTTTCATGCTGTAATGAAAATTGAGAAAACTCAGGTCGGGAAAGCTGACTGCTTCAGTGGAACCCGGTGTATAATCATTCGCTTGCTAATTGTCATCAGAGTGATCAGAAAGGGAGTTTTTCCCGAAAATTGTATTGCACCACATTCGGCTGAAGCAGAGCCCCTGCGTCCATGCAGGTAATTGTTAAAGTACGTGGTGTAAATCGCAGAATCTCTCTGGGACGAATTACTTTGTTTTTTAAAGGAAATTAGGCGATACGTATTCTTTCGATTTGCAAAAAAAAAACAATTTTCTAAGAAGTTAGGCGTATTTTAATATTGTGCTTTGTTTTTTTAGTAAACCTGAATTTTCTTCTTTACATCTCTATAACTTCTGACGTAATTGAGATACTTATTATTTTCTTTCTGATTCTAATATCGTTTATCGTCTTCTTTCGCAATTCGCCAATTTAAAACAGGTTTAAAAGTAACAATATGGCGCCCATTTTTGTACAAAAATTAAAAGTCGATATAATAGAGGATAGCTTCTAATTTTTATGCTAGCTTAATGACTTTTGTGGCCAGCAGCATTTTTTTTCTTACCATCGAATTTTTTACTGTTTTTCGGAAATAATGACAGATACAAAAAAATGTTGACATTAAAGTTTGCTAATGTAAAAAAGTTCTATGAAAAACGTATTTTATTCTTTTACATTATCTTTCATCGTTTACAAGAAAAAATAAAAAATTACATTTTTAGTGAAAAAAGTTTTCCTGCCCTCAAAACTGGTTTAGCTTGCATGATGCTGATAAAATGCCTTTATTCTATCAGCAGAAACTTTTTTTTTAATATTTGGAAGAATAAAAAATGTGAAGTTTTCCAGAAAATATTTTTTTTCATGTTTTTAAAATTTGAAGACAAAAATAATAAAAGAACAAGAGACATTTTTCATAGAACTTTTTTAGATGTGCAAACTTTAATCTAAACATTTTTTCGTATCTGTTATTGTGTCCGCGAAAAAGTAGAAAATTCGATTGTAAGAAAAAATTCTGCTGGCCACAAGAGTTATTAAGCCAGCATCAAACTTTTTGAGAAAATCGACTTTTAATTTTTTCAGTGCAACAGCCGCCATATTGTTACTTTTAAATCTCTTTCAAATTTTCCCGCGGATTATGAAACAAGACGATAAACGATAATAGAATCAAACAGATAATAATACATATCTCAATTAGGTCAGAAGTTATTGAGGCCTAAAGAAGGAAATACGGGTTTAAAAAAAAACAAAGCACAACATTCAAATACGCATAACTTCTTAGAAATTTTGGTTTTTTTACAAAACGGAAAAATACGTATCGCCTAATTTCCTCTAAAAAAACAGCATATTTGGTCCCCCAGAGGTCCTGCGATTCCAAGTGTAGGACCCTGTCTGATTTGAAATCTCTTCTGCGTGTCTTTCAAATCCTCTTCTGCGTCCTTGAAAGGACCGTCTATTCAAAACATATTTTTAACTGACATATGATATTCAATTTTGAATTTTACTCATATATGTTATCATTATTTTATCACCGCTTTATCTCGCAATTTTATCCGATCATGAAAGTCTAGATGATTGTGAATGTGGTGGAAATTAAATTTTAATTGCTACAATCTTCTACACGATGCATACGATATTTTGTACAAATAACGCAGTCCGACATTTCGACTTGGAGTAAGTTGAAAGATGAAGAAGTTACAGATTTTTAAATCGGTTAACATATTGGACCAATGTATTTTAATAAGCGTTATGACAATAATAGTCATTCTTATTTAAAGTGTTAAATATCAGGTTTTTGCTTAACTTGAATGTGACGCACTTTTAGAACTAGTAACCGATTTTTCATTTTTGTACAGAAATTAAATCTATATCCCATTCCTAATATTGTGATATCCCTTGTCATGCCAAACTTAGGATTTAAATTAAAAATATTCTATGAAAATATGTCTCCATGGTATAAATTAACAACGTTTTGAAAGTTATAAATTCCAGAATCTCGATTTTATTGTAGATTGAACATGGACAACATTATTGATCCCCTGAAAGTTACATAACTGCAAAAATCGATTTCTATTGATTACCCATTATTGAGTTTGAGTGGTGCTGTGTGAAAAGTAATAACAACATTTTAAACAAATATGATTTATATTTGCCGCATATTACATGATCTTGCTTAATATGAAGTTTGAAATAACATTTTTATAAAAATTCATAATGTTATTTAACTGAGCTTATTGGCTAAAAATGAGACTGAAATTTAAACTTTTATAATAAATATGTAATTTTGCCAAAACTTTCCAAAAAAGTGAGGTCGTGGAAGCATTCTGAATATCTGTGAGTAAACTTTCGCTAAATAATTAGAGCCGAAAAATGCCGGGAACTAGTGTAAAGCGTTAATTTATAAAAAAAATTATAATGCATGGTATATGTTCATCATTGCACTCATATAGTTCAGAACGAATTATTCGTAGTTTAAAATTAATTTCAGCCGTTATCAGCTTGTTTTTATTAAGAAAAACATATTCTAAATTTGAAATCATATTTTACAATTTTATTTTAATAAATTTACACAATTATTTATATCATTAAAATATGTTATATAGTTGTTGCACTATTTCTTTAAAATCATTCTAAAGGCCTCGACTCGAACAGACCGCGCGACTCGAAAGTCGGGACAGTGCCGTCTTTAAAGCTACTTGCGTCAGGTACACTGTAAAAAAAGATTTGTGTAAAATTACAAAGTTTCGTAAAATTACATATTGCATCATTGTAAATTTCACACAACTCATTGTGTGATTTTACAAAAGTGTGTGAAATTACAACCTCTAGCGATGTAAATAAAAGGACCCTCGAGCAGCAGTGTAATATTACACACAAGATATAAACAAAATTACACATTCCGTCGCACGAAATTTAAGTACAGAACGGAAAATTCAGTCGCAGCATGTAAAAATACCATGGGTAGGTAAAATCGCATTCCTGAGATTGAAAATTAAATCGAGCTTGTTAATTTTACCCTGACAGAAACTGTAAGATTTTGGATTTATA
>CAKNWT010301455.1:0-19586 GCA_932066315.1 Andricus coriarius | reverse complement strand
TGTTCATTCCTTTCGAAATACTGTACTTTTTTCCAAATGTTACCTAATATAAAATTGTTCGAATTGAAATTTTTTTTCAAGCGCTTTCAATTCGGAATTATTAATTGTTGTTTCAAAAATTTGAAAAACTCTTACAATTTTTTTAATATTTTTTTATTACTTTGAAAGAAGCACTTTTGTACCGATTTTCGTGAATTAAGTAAAATATGAGGCAAGTTCAAAAATGAAGGTACTTTACCTCACGATTGTTAATATTATTTGCTTCGAGTATCGTAAATTTCTGCGCATGTATTCAGTATTCATAAGCGGAGAATTGTAAGTTGTAAGGCATGAAAATAAGGTAAAATTTCCTTTTTTTTTCTTTTTTCTGCAAGCATAAAGTGTTTGGACGTTGTATAATAAACATCACCCGAATGAACGAAAATTTACGTATGACATTCTGCGAAACGATATACTTTAAACCTCGCGAAAGTGATAAATTCTGGAGAATGTGCTCAGTAATCACTGTGACGATCGCCATGAATCTCAGAGTCATCCACGTGAAACATTTTTTTACAGAGGTTATATATTATTTTTTTCGCAAAAAAAAAGAGTAACAATCAGAGCTGCAAGTTTTCAATCGATTTACAACTTTCAAAAAATACGTTATCTGGAGAGTTAATTCAACTAACGGGTTAATTTAATTAATACATTAATTTAGTTTAACGGATAATGACAGTTTAAGATCATTCATTTTTTTCTGGAAGGTGGAAATAGATAAAGATCAGACATTTTGATTAATACACTAGAATAGATTCTAGGACGGAAAAAATCTTGTTGATAAGACCTTGCTGGCCTTTTCTAGCAATTTTTTTTTTATTTTCAGGACCTATTTAAATTCTTAAACTCTCTCTATCACAAAATCTTAATCGATATATTTTTATCCTTCTCACTGTGGGAGAATACGTATCTTGGAATCGAAGACATCCCGCATTTTTCAGTTATGGACGTATCGGGGACAATGATTTGTATAAATGGGTTGCTTAGTTGCTTAGTACAAGCCTAAAGGTTCGAAATCTAATCTTAGATCTTCTAAACAAAAAGCTGTAATAAAAAGAATATTTATAAATGAAAAAAAGTTCAATTTTTTATACCTAGGTATAAATAATTTTACGAAAACCAAGTTTCGAACTACTCTTCTCAGTAAAAAGTTTTTAAAAGGAAATTTTATACAAAAATGTTTAAATACTTTAAATAGAAATAGAAGCTTTCAAATATCTAAAAAATACCATAAAGCAAAATCTGTTATCATTACTTAAGTATTTTGTTTTAAACTTACAGGAAATTCAAAATAAATTTTAATTTATAGAAGAAAAACAACTTCTTGATTTATGGTAGTGTTATATTCCAAATTAAAAAGAAGGTTTTCTTCATAAAAACAATGTAGCCTATTTTTTTAAACTCTCTAAGTCGCTACTGATTGATCAAGAATCGTCATCCAAAATTCGTCAATAGGTCAATCCACGCGTCTCTCGAAGACGCGAACAATTACATCATATACAATACTCTTATATTCACAATTAAAAAAAAAATCTTCCTAAAAACAAAGTAAATCGTTTTTTTAAGAAATTTAAAAACGGTATTGGTAGGTTATGGTAGTTCATGAAACGTTCTTCAATTGTGCAAGCGATGCGTCTCGAAGACGTGAAAAAATATATCTATATACATTACTGTTGTATTCCCAATATTAAAATAGTTTTCTCATATCAACAAGATGAACAATATATTTTTTAAATTTATATATCGGTATTGCTAGATGATAAGAGGACATAGAAGGTCCATCAATAGGTCATTCGACGAGTCTCGAAGATGCGAACAAACATGTCAGATACTGTCGTATTCCTGATACGAAAAAAGTTTTTTTCATATAAGCAGAATACTCCAATTTTTTTGAAACTTCATAAATCGGTACTGGTGGGACATAAAAGGGTCAACAATAGGTCGATCGATGCGTCACGAATACGCGAACAAATACACTAGATATCGTATTCCTGTATTTTGAATATCAAAAAAGTTTTTCTGATAGAAACGAAATAATATATTTTTTTAAATATCTAAGCTACAAAAACTACTTCTAAATCGCCGATATATCTCAAAATCCTACCAGACCTGGATATCAGTCGGAGCTACAATTCGTCCAAATTTCATGAGCACAGCTCTGTTAGTTTTCGAGATATGGTGAACGGAAAAAAGTTACACATGCATCCACCCACGCGCGCGCGCATACACACACATACGGACATTTTTTTAAAACTGTATTTTCGAGCTCCTGAAATTGAAATTACATGAGGTCAAAAATGAAACATTTAAAACAGATGTTAAGCGGTCAAAATTAAATAACTAAACAGGCTCTAAAATGGAACAATTACAAATTCAAAGCGTTTAAAATGAACTATTACTGCTGATAAATCAGTGAAAAACTACTAGAATTTCAGTGAATAATCACTGATTCTCATTGAAATTTTACGGATTTAAATAGCTAGAACTAAGTCACTGATTCTAAGAGAAATTCCACTGATTCAAATTTTAAGAGAGTATTCATCAAAATTGCTAGTGATCAAAATTGCTAGATAATTTCTTGCTAATAAAACGCAAAATAGGCCTTTTTTGATGCAACTCTTGAAACTGTTATTAAATACATATAATAAAATGTCTTTTCCGAACCAAATCTTGAATTTATTTCTAATTAAACCCAACTAGACATAATTTCTTGATAATTAAATACAAAATAAGCCCTTTTCTGATCGAACTCCTGAATTTTTTTACTGAATAAAAATAAAAAAACGCTTATTCCGATCCAATTAGAAAATTTCTTGATAATTAAATACAAAATAACCTTTTTCCAGATCCAACTCTTGATTCTGCTACTAACCCTTGAATTTATTTTAGGGATCACAGCGCAAAAGGGGAAAATAGGGGGAAAATTAAACATTTATTTTTGATATGTTAAACATCGTTCTCAGAAATATTTCTTTCCAAGATTCGCCATTTCTTCCTTACTATTAATACTTTCAATGTAAAGTTAAAACTACACTCTTCAGCAAAGCGAAGTAAAAATGCTAAAATTAATCGAATCGTTTCAGATGAGGGATAACAATTTTTAGTCTGACATCGAAAACAAGTAATAGAAAAAAATTTTTAATCATTTAATATCTTCTGTTCTCCATTTTAAATTTACAATATTTAAAATTTTGAAAACTGAAAAAAATTTGCATTATTTAAAATTTTTTGAAAATGTACAAAAACATGTTTTTTGCATTGATTCGAACCTGAAATTTCTTCAGCTCGAACCAAAGAAACATGCTATTATTTTGTATCCATGGGAAACATTTTTTTTCGTGGTGTATATAACGTCCCAAAATCGCAAAAAACATGAAGTCCCAAAAATTCTAAATCGCGACCAAAGTTTTTCTTCCGAAAAAGCAAAATGCTAAAAATTTTCTTTGGTTTAAGCTGAATAAATTTCAGGTTCAACATCTTTAACTTTTTTTTTAATGTGTACATATAACTCAATAAAAAAAACTACATGTTTTTGCACAATTTAAAAAAAATAGTTTCGTAATTTTTGATTATTGTTCACTAGTAAAAGCTCTAAATATAAAAAATTCGTTATAATTTTTGGACAATCAGGAAATATTTTGAATTTGAAATCGTTAAATTTTACTGATTTACAATTTTTTTGGTATTTTTTTCGAATGCCAACCCACAAGTTTTTTTTCTCCCTCAGCTCGAACGATTTGATTTATTTTACTTCAGTGCTCTTGAACTCAAATTAAAAATTGCTCAAGTTAGAACATTTAACATTGCGGTTAATGAACTTGGAATATTCCATTTTTTAATTAGGTAGGTATAATAAATTGTTCAACTTTTAATACTTACTTAAAAAGTACTACATATTTTGTAATGTTATTCGTACCTTATTCATTCAAGAATAATTTATTCAAGTGCTATAATTGATTTAATTATTATTTAATAATGGGTGCACTTACCAATTTCAGAGAATTTTTCGCGTAATTCAAATATTGTATTTTCAAATATCGTACATTCAAAGAGAAAAGGGGAAAAAGGGGAAGTTTTTTGAGAATAGGGGAAAAGGGGGAATTTTAAGAAAAAAAGGAGAAAATAAGAAAAATATCGGTGGGATATCCGCGATATCTCATTTATCTCCCACGACTCAGGCACATCCCAGGAGATCCCAGGGACATCACGAATGATATCGTACGAGACGGAAATCTCGACATTCTTGGAATGTCCCAAAGATATCTCAGAATATGCTGAGGATATCCTCTCAACGTCTCAATTTTTATAGTCCGGGGTATCTCAAATTCCATAATTCGGGACATCCTAGGATATTCTTACGATGTCCCATATATTTAAAATGCAGGATATGCTAAGGATGTCCCCAAGATATCCTAATTATATAATTGTTTATAATCCTGGAAATTCCTGTATGTACCCTTTGCAAATAGTTTATACTCTCTGTGCTTTGAAGAAACAAACTCATCATTATTTCACAAAAAATATTTTCCCGGAGCTACAAATAAGAGTCGAAGATAGTATGTAGAGATTGTAGAGCGTCTTCATAACTTTTCAGTCTTGTCTTTTTCAACACTTGTGACTTTTTGTTGACAGTACAGGTCGTTTGACTATATTTGCAAAATTTTTTCAAGTTTTACAATTTATAGATGATTATTTGTTTATTCCGTGTATAAATGCAGATAAAATTGTACAGGTATATGTATTTTTTATGCTTTTCTATATGCATATGTGTAGATTTAGGTAGAACGTACAACAACGTACAATAGATAAACATAAAGCTGTAAAGCAAAATTTGGGAAAATCCTGAAAAAGTTTAACAAATGTTACATTAGTATATCAATTTCAATGAATTCATACATGCACGCAAAAGTTTCGGCTATCTCTACATTACAGTCAACTTAACCTCAAAAGTGCACAAAATGTATAAATGTACACTCTAAATCTGAATGAGTGAAAAGTCACTGATTGTCAGTGAAATCCCACTGATTCAAATATCTAGAATCCGGTCCTTGACAATCAGTGAAAAGTTACTTATTCATTCAGTGAAAGTAACACTTTTGAGAATTGGTAGCACTGCACCACGTCAATTTAGCAGTCATAATAAAATATGATTTTAGTAGATTCAATCAAATAATCATAGTAAAAACTGAAAACCCATTGATGTGATCAAATATTAAAAAAGGTGAAAAGTTTTGATGCTTCTAAATGACAATAAACCTCATATATTTCTTTATTTTCAAGATTCAACTATCATGTATACACACGGGAAGTAAGTTTTTCTTGCTAGTTAAGTAAAAGAATAACACCAACGCCTTACTTTAAAACTTAGAGGTTATGTCTCACATGATTTACTCTGGGTTTACTGCATTGATTAGTGAATAAGTCCGGAATAACTGATTAATCAGTGAAATGTTCCACTACTATTTCAGTCAGTGAATTTTTCACTGATTCATATTTAGAGAGTAGTTTAACGAGTTTAATGGGTTTTACAACGGAAATTAAATCATTAGTTACATAAGTAATGAACACAAATTTTTATTCAATAAAATGAAAAATAAAAGCAATTAAGTTGAAACAGAAATAGTCATCGCTGAAATATGTAATGATAAAAAGTTACATATCTCACCTCCAGCGAGCTTTCATACATATACCTATATTATATGTAAATTATACATTAAAAATGTCTTAAAAGCAATAAAATTGGTGTTCTTATACATACATTTTTATGTCTTGAATGGAAATCCACTAGTAATATATTGAATATCAGCAGGATTTTTTATTATCAAGATATCAAGATATCCTCCGGAGTGGAAATCTCGATATCCCTGGAATATGCAACGGATATCCCGGGAGATTCATGGGACATTTTTCAGGATATCACATATCCTGCCGGGATATCCTAGGGCTATGCCAAGGATATCATTTTGTTGTGAGGGCTTGAACTTGTTAATAAAAAAACATAAAAAACGCCTTTCCTGATCCAACTCTTGAATTTGTTAATAAATAAATATAAAAAATGTCTTTCTCGATCCAACCCTTGAAAATATATATAATTAAATATAAAATAAGTCCTTTTCTGATGCAACTAGACAATTTAGGGACAATTAAAAACAGAATAAGCTCTTTCTCGTTCTAACTCTTGATTTTGTTTTTAATTGACCACAAAATATGAAGCCTTGGTCGGCTTAGGATTAAAAATCGGCCCTTCAAAAATGTTTGAAACCAGCCCACCAGAAATTTTTGTAATTGTGTCCCAGGATAAGAATATATTATATATCTTTTAGATGGCTAGCCAATCCACTTAATTAATTTTTAAAGTGTTTTTATTTCTCCATTAAATGGCCCACATGACATGACAGCCGGCCCATCTGAATTTTTCCAGATTTCCGGATGCCCATTCCTTCAACCCTGTTAAGAAAAGGACAAAAAGTGATGGGGCTATTTCACATTTCCCATGACTATCAACTATTAACTAACTATCAAGCCTCTTACTTTCATAGTTTCTTTGCGAGCTAGTTTCAGCGAGATTGCAGAAACGCGAGGCGGATTATGTAAAGTAAAGTATGGGGTCGTGTTTTTACGTGTGTGTATCCACTATCCGTGTTTGCTCGGATAAATGTGGTAAAATGTGTAACGCTTAATATAGGAGCTGCGGGGCGTGGAAATTCGAATGAGGGTAATGGAAAAGCGTGGCGACGCTGATGAGTAACATGCGGAAAGCTATACTATTTTAGATGAGAAGCTAGCAAACTGAATAAGAAAGATACTCGAGGCTTTTCGAATCAGTGATGAGACACGACCCTGTTTCTGAACGTACTCACTTTTGCATAACTCGAGTACATTGCCGTTAGTCAAATCCAGGCTGTCCCTAGTGACTAGTCCTAGACGTTTCAAATATTAGAGATACTTTGTATGTAACTAACACATAACTAACTAAATGTGGCGCCGAAGTGATCGAAAATTTGTCAAGTTGGAGTGCTGTATGTAGATTGTAGACTGCTAGAAAGCCTCTTTTGCTTCTCCGTCATTTTTTTTACACCTTACAATAATTCCATTTTTGTTTTGCCTCACATCAAAATTTAATTGTATTTTTGGTTAAAACAAAAATAAGATTATTTACTGTGAAGTTTCCAGGACTGCCACACAGTAATTTACTTGACAAAACTTACTAATTTAAGCTAAAAAGTAAATAAAAGCGTATACTTTCATCGGCTTGCATTTACAGGATTAGATGAAATTCTATTGCTGAATTCGTGGGTGAAACCCAAAGTCACAATTGCTCAAATAAATTTTACAAGTAATGTTCAGACAAATTGTAATTCATTTCATCACAATCTAAATAAACCTTTGACATTTAACAAACAGAATATATGATAGTTTGTCGCAAAAGGATAATGTTTGCTGAAAAATGTTTCTTTTCGAGACGAATGAAAATCCTTTTAGTCTTACATTTAAGAGGGAATTCCATTTGTGTCAAGAAACATCCTTTTGACGCAAAACGACATTTCTCTGAGTGTATAACTTTAAATAAATGAAATTTTAATATTGCAGACTTCCCAGCCTAAAATACTCTCAAAACAGGATAAATTGGGTGATGTTTCACAAAAATCGGAGAGTAAATTCTTTTAAATAAAATTATTGTAGGTTCCATATGAAATTCAATATGAAACGCTTTAGACCCCTAACCTTTCAAGTTAAAATATTCTAATTTGAACACACTAGATGAATTCTCGACCAAAAAGTTGAATTTTCAAATAAAAGTGACAAATTTTAAACCAAACATGGAAAGGTTACATTTTCACTTAATCGTTAATTTTCAAACGAAATAAAAAAAAGATTTTTCATACAAAGAGATGAACTTTCAACTAAAATGGTGAATCTTCAAACAAAACAATATTTTTTAACAAAGTAGTTTAACTTTCAAT
Organism: Andricus coriarius; assembly: GCA_932066315.1. NCBI lineage: Eukaryota > Metazoa > Arthropoda > Insecta > Hymenoptera > Cynipidae > Andricus > Andricus coriarius. The sequence goes on along the minus strand of CAKNWT010301455.1, from coordinate 11,583 downwards.
CAAGTAGTTGAACTTTCAACCAAAAAAGATGAATTCTCGACAAAAAATGTAATAGTTAATATTTCTACCAAAAATAACGAATATTTAATAAAATAGTTGAATCCTCTACCAAAACAGATTATAAATTTTCAAACCAAGCAGTTGCATTTTTAAACGAAATTTCTACCAAATTGAATGAACTAGATCAATTTTTATCCAAAAAATAAATTTTCCACCAAGAAGATACATTTTTTACGAAATAAGACAAGTTTTCAACAAAATACATGCATTTCAACCAAATAGGTGAATTTTCAACCAAAAACATGAATTTCCGACCAAGAAGATAAATTTTCTGTTGAAAAAGACGAATTTCCAACAAAACACATGAATTTTCAAGCAATGAGATGAATTTTCAACTGAAATTATGAATTTCCAACGAGTTAAATTTTCAATCAAAAAAGATTTAATTTTGTCTACACAAAATTCAGCAAAGAGGGTCATTTTCAACCAAGAAAGCTGAATTTTCAACTAAATAGTTGCATTTTCGACCCAAAAAGCTGACATTTTTACCAAAAGAGATTAATTTTTTACAAACAAAATTGAGTTTTCAAGCTAAAAAGTCGAATATTTTAGAAACATCTGACTTTTAATCCCGAAAATGTAAATTTTAAACAAAAAAGTTGATTTTTAACAAAGACATATGAACTATCAACCAAATAGCTGCATTTTTAACAAAAAATCAATAAATTTTCAGCGAAAACATTTCGACTTTTCAAATTAATTTTTTTTACAGAATTTTTGAAAATTTAGCGGTTGATTTGGGATCAATTCCACATGCGCTACACTAGAGGGATGGAACTTTTTTGGGGACCTTGTATGCGAACCTGCCATTATCAGAGAAAACATTTGGACTTTTCAAATTAGCGTCTTTATAGAATCTTTGAAACTTTAGGGGTTGATTTGCATGCGTTAGAGGGGTGAAACTTTTCTGCCGCGCTTTGGGCATAAACTTATGCCATTATCATCAAAAATATTTTGACTTTTCAAATTGGTGTGTTTTTACGGAATTTTTTAAACTTATGAGATGTATTTAAGGTGTGTTCCACATGCGCTAGAGGCTAGATGGATGCAACTTTTTTTGTATACTTTTGACATGAAATTCGACCATTATCAGCAAGAATATTCCGATTTAACTGGTGTGTTTTTACAGAATTTTTGAAGCTTTAGGGGTTGATTTAGGGTGGGTCCTACATGCGCTAGAAGAATGATACCTTTTCCGATACTTGTAACATGTAATGCTGCTATTCTGAGTGAAAAAATTTTGTAATGATTTGGTAAACAAATCAATCCTTTTCTTCGACCGACGATGTTGAAGAATGTTAATTTGAAGAATGTTAATTTTTAACTTATCAACGACGTATCATTGCGTCCATTTTTATAAACAAATTTCACAATATTTCTGTTAACTTACGTACTGAAATTCTAAACATAATTAAAATTTATCAAAGTATTTAAAAATAATGTCACTTTTTTCATTTTTTAGCCTAAACAATTTTTATCACATTTAAATTTAAATTCAGTTTCGCGCGTTTTCTCACAGTGGTTTCAATGAAAACTCATCTTTGTAAACGCTCCTTACGTATACTGTCTTATTGTATCTCCATATTGTCAATTTTGTTTCGTCCTTCCTAATCATTATGAAGATTTCCTTTCATATTTTTAAGATGTAGTTTTTTAAAGTGAGTGAAGTCTTATCAATTTTCTGAGACTTCTTTAAACAATGTTAACGTATTTTAAAATTTTGTCTGAAATTTTTGACTTGAATTTATTTAAAGTGACATCGTTTTTCTATGTTTCCTTTTCGATGTTTGTTTACTCTTCGAAATTAATCTTATCTCAGGTACAAATTTATATTAATTATTCTTTTTATTTTTTCTGTTTAATATTGCTAACTTGAAATATTACTGTATTTAGGTTTAAAACCCTTTTGAAAAAGGTACGCAATTGTACCGAAACGTACGTAAAGGATGGAGAAAGGAGTTTTTAATTAATAAATTTTGAGTTGGAAAGTTGTTTTTGGCTCATTTTTTTTTTTTAATTTGTATGTGGACCGTAAGACAAAAAAATTCACAAATCAACATTCTTGCAAAAATTTGGATTCTTCAAACATAAAAGAAATGTCTTGCGGTTTTAGTAAACGTTGCGAACTTCAGACTCATGGAATTAGTGTATTGATATCCCAATTTTATACAGGGCCATTATCATCAACATTTTTACTTTCTACTAATAAATATGATTCACTGTTAATAAGAGAAAATTTTTTATTAAAAAATCAGCTTTCTTTGTGTGTACTCAACTTGGACGCCACTTAAAGTAAATCAAAGATAACTTCCAGGAACATGTGTTGACTGTTGATCTTCTTGTTTTCTTTAACGAGTAAACGAGTGCGCTTCCGGGGACAGGCCAGGGAAAGTGAAGCAGCACACGAACGAGTTTGATGTATGCACGAGTGTGTGTGTTGTGAGAAAAAAAAAGAGACGCCGAATGAGTAAGAAAGAAGGGAACTTATAATTCATCGTTATAACAAATGCATGCATGAATAGGGTTAAGCTTTCGTCGAGTATTTGGTTGAAATGGCAGTGGGGCAGCAGCACAGGCCCGCACGGTGAAAAAGAAAAAGGGGCATTTGATATGGGAGAGAGTGGTGTTGATATAAGAGTGAGAGAAAAAAAATAATATGGCAGATGATGAAGAAAGATGGAATGATGGCAAGAGAGGGCAAGCAGGCGCGTGCCACTTAGTCCACGTGAAACGCGGTCACAGCCTCGCTTGGGTCTGACTCTTCGTTAGTTCCTTTAACTTTAACAACTTCGAAGTTTGAGAAACACTGTTGATCATGCTACACGATTTTCTTCAATATCGTTGCCTTGTCCCGAAACAAGCCTGAGATTTAAAAGATCTTCAAGAGTTTTCCAGGTTTTAGCTATTAGGATAAGCCTTGAGCGCAATTTCTAGAAATGTTGAATGTGTAAAGAAGATTATGCAGTAAAGCTGCTTCAAGAAATCTGTTATGTGTTATGCAAACACTGATGAAATAGTGATGAGGCTCATTAACATTTCAGAGAAAAGAAATGCCAATTAATTTATGTTTTTCTTTGATTTTTACTTAAATTAGAACCTCTCTAAGTGGAGTAATTGATGGGCCGGACCAAATTCAATTATTTCGCTACCCAATAATTTGATAACCGGTTACTTCATCTGGGCCCTCAATTTAAACTTCAATTTTAAGCTCTGTCTTAAATCCAATCATTTCAAATTGAAACTGAATCATTTAATGTGTTAAGTATAGGTATTCAAAATTAAAGAATTTCAATATACAGGGTTGCTACAAATTCCCAATTTCGAAATTCCTTGACTATCCCTGATCTGTTTTTTATTTTCACTGACCGTTCTAAATTTTTCTTCCCATATGTATAAAAAGAATCTTACACCTAAATGATAAATAATGTTAATGGAAAAACAAAACTTCTAAATTTATTTTAAAGACTTTTAGTTACAACAGAAATACAGAAATTTCGATAAGGGTTCATTCCCAAGACGTAAAATACATGAATCAACTTCATAGTTGAGCTTTCAACTCAAATAGATAAATTTTAAACAAAAAATGTAAGAATTAATTTTTCAGTTAAAACAATTAATTTTCAACAAAGAAAAAAGAGTTTTTCAATAAAGTCGTGAAATTTTCAACCAAAGTGATGAATATTCGATTAAAAAAAGGAATTTAAAAGAAAAGTGTAATATACCCACCAAAAAATATTTCAATTTTCAATCAAAAACAGTTGAATTGAACCAAAAAATAAGATTTTTCAACAAAACAGTTAAATTTTCAACCAAATGAATGAATTTTTAACTAACAGGATGAATCATCAAAAAGAAAAGAAAAAATAACAAATTTTAAACAAAATACATGAATATTCAACTAAAAAGGATATATTTTCTAATAAAAATATAATAGTTAAATTATTAGTTAGAAAAATAAATTTTCAACCAAAAAAAAACGAATTTTCAATAAAACAGTGGAATTTACAAAGTAATACGTTTTTAACCAAAAAGATGAAGTTTCAACTATTATGAAATTACTTTTATACTAAATAAGGCGAATTTTCAACAGAATAGTTAAATTTTCATGTAAAAAAATTAATGTTCAACCAAGAAGTTTAAATTTTTATCAAAAAAGATAAGTTTTCCACAAAAAATGGAATAGTTCAATTTTGAGTTTAAAAAATTAAAAAAAAAATGAATAATCGACCACATAGTCAAATTTTCAACAATAAAAACAGTACTTACCTAAAATGACGAATCATCGAATAAAAGACAAATTATATTTTAACAAAGTAGTTCCATTTTCAACCAAATATTTGGTTCTTCAACAACAAAAAACAAATGAATTCTTAACAAAAAATGTAATAGTTGACATTTCAACCAAAAAATATTTTTTAATTTTAATCCAAAAACAGTTGAATTCAATGAAAAAATACGAATTTTCGACAAAAAAGTTAAACCCTCAACCAAAACAGATTAATTTTCAACCAACAAGTTGTGATTTGTAACCAAAACACAATTGTTAAATTTTTAACAAAATAATCAAATTAACTTCAACTTCAGTCTATCGATAATTCCCTGACTTTCAGCCTTTCACAATGAGCAATCGTTAAATTGAAATTTGAAAGTCTTTCAAAATATAACCATTTCAAATAGTGGCGATCAAAATGGGAAAAATGCTAATTGAAGAGTTTACGATTGACCGAAAGCGAAGGATTCAAAAGTACAATTCAGATTGAAAGGTTTCAAGAGAGTTAAATTCACCAGTTTTTAAATTCAGGGTTAAAATGAAGTTTCACAAATTTTATATATAAAGATGGAATGCTTCAATTCAAACATTTTAAAGGTGAAGAAGCATAAAATTGAAAAGCTTTGAAGTGACAACACTGCAACGAAAAATCCAAATTTTTAAATTGAACAATTTCGAAGTTTCGGTAGTGCTCAAACTCTTAAACTTAAAAAACTAAATCATTAAAAAATGAAAAATTTAGTTCGTTTCTTCTTTAAAAATTTAAGATTAGAAGCGACAAAAAAATTAACAATTACATAGTCTAATTGGGAAATATTGGAAATCAGCAATATTTAAAATTTAATAACAGTTTTTAAACGTCAATTCGTGAATATATGGAACATTTCAAACGGAAACTCTTTCAATTAAAAAAAAAAAAACAATTTGAAAGCATAATTTTAAATTAGAAGCCTTCAAAAATGAACATTTTAAATTGGCATCGTGAAAATGTGGGGGCATGTCGAAACGAAGACTTGATTTTAAAATACGAGTGGCTAGTTTACTTCGTCACCTTTTCCAATGAATAAAACATGAACCTGCTTCGGATTACATTCGTTTCTTTGTAACGATAAGAGTCCAGATAAGTATTAATTAATCAGACATCTGGATTGTAAAGAAATGTATGTCAGTCACTATACTGGTCGTGACATAAATCTATTTTCAGAAGAATCGTTGCTCAAATTCAGGCCAGAAAACTAATAAAATTCGCATTCAATTTAATTCACTTGGAAAGAATTCTGTTTTCTCGATTTAAAAAGCGATCTACAAATACACGATTTAACCTAATCTAATAACCCATGCGATAATGAATCTTCTTATGAATCATGTTACTAATCGAAACAGCTAAACTATTTATTATTATTTTTCGGTATCTTATCAAGAATCACAGGTACTACTGCAGATAATATGTAACCAATGAGTCTATGATTTTCCTCGTCTAGGAGAAAGTGAAAGCGGGTATACTTTACTTGCCGATGAAACCTGCGAGATTCCTTTATCGTTCTCTTCCCCATTAATCTCTATAGAAGAGTAATATTCTTTCCTTAAATTAAATGTATCACCACAACTATATGTTTTATCTCAGAGCGTGTGAAAGTGCGCACTTGAACGCGAAATAAGAAACTGGAGTGGAAAATTAGAAACTGTCACTTTATCATAACTTTCTATAGTGTAAAGAATTCACCACGCGGTAATTTCAGGTGGAAACTAAAATCTTGAAATCCAAATGTTGCATTTTTCGGAAAAGTAAATGGCACAAAGTTTTGTAATTTAAAAAATCTTTTTTCTCAAAAAGTTATTTGTCTTGATTCAAACTTGCTAATTTTAACCATTCAATCACAAAATTTTTAATATTTAAGAGGTGATGACAAAAATGTCAATTCTAAGTTCTATATTTTCCCGTTTTTTCGCGAATTGTACAATTTTTTCAAGGTCATTGAAATTGAAAAACACGAAATTTTACAACTAAAACATTGTCCATTTGAAGTAATGAAAACTGATCTTCAAATTAAAACACTAAAAGTAGGCTTATTTTGAATTTTAAAATTGAAGCTCAGAAAAATTGTAATTAAAACACTCAATAAATTACACGTATCAAATGGAAACTTTTAACACTTTTCAATTCACAAATTTTCAATTGCATGTCATTAAACTGCAAAATGTCAAATTTTCAACTTTCCTATATTAAAAAAACAGTTTAAAGATTTTTGGTTAAAAAATATAAATCCACTCTATCACTTTTAAAGCTCTAAATTTGAAGAATTAATCAATAAATTTATAAATGTTCAAAAGTATATCATTTTAAGCTATTATAAGTCAGAAGCATACACAATTAAACGATTTTTTTAAGTAAACACTTTTTAAATCAAAGTTTAATTATTTGTATTTCAAGTAGTTTTAAATAAATAATCGTTCAATTGTACAGTTTCGAATATTTCATTGATAATTGTTTATTTTAAATCAACAATTGTAAATACAGTTCAATTTTAAAATTCATTAAATAATTTATATTTACAGTTAATCATCTTATAGTTTTTTTTTTCTAAAATAAATTCAATTTCAAACGCTTTTAGTTATGAACTGTTTAAAAAGGAGATGATCATAGTTAGATTTTTTTTAATCTCACAAATTACCTATCTGAGAGTAATAAGAACTCATAGTGAATAATTATGACTAATAAATTGCCAAAACATTATTTGTCAATGGCAACTCGCTTACGAAAAAATCAAATTTAAAAAAATATATATATGTATTGAAATGTTGATCACATTCTCGTGTAAAATTATATAAATATAACATTTTAACGATTGTTTTTAACACAAAATTTGCCGTTTTCTTGAATTTTCAAAACAGTTAAAAATGGAAGAAAATTGAAGATAAAATTTTCAACTATTGAAAATGCAAGAAAAGAGCGAATTCTGTATAAAAAAACAAGTATCTGTTAAATATGTTATATTCACCTATTTTTACGTGAGAAATTAATACATGAACATTTCAAAATGCATAATAAATTTTGTTTGAAAAAAGACCATGTTTCCGTAAACGTGTTGCCATTGACAAATAATATTTTAGCAAACTAATAGTCATCCAATAGACTCTCACTAGGGAATTTATGAGATAAAAAAACTTATCTCTGATCAATTGAACTTAAAATTTAAAAAAAAGTTGAAATGAAACTTATTTTAAATTGCATTATATCATGTGATTGGATAGATTTATCTTCTAAAAATGTGTAAAATTCCCAGTAAAAAAATAAACTCACTCTTATTTCCCGTTTTAACCCAGTCTCAAAAAAATTCCAGGTCTAGCAGCCACCCTGTGATAGGCCTTCAGTACAAAATTGTTTTCCATTGAGAAAATTTGAATTAAAAAATGGAACCCTGAATCCGTTGCGTTCATTCGCAATCACTTATTCACGTGAAAGCTTTTACTTAATTAAATTTCGATCTTATTCGAGGTAAGTGAAATAGCAGACGGAATAATTCAGATTGAAAACTGAATCATTCTGAATGTAAATCGTTCGATTAATGAGGAGGCATGTGACGTAAGTGTCTGTAATCGGCGTTTTTGACGTGTCTTGCCCTAAATTAGGTTCTCAAAGTCGAGCGATTTATCCGCTTGATTACAAAACAGTGCTGCCGTGGCACCGTGCAATAATCAGCTTGACCGGGTTCAGCGTAAAACGGATGAAATATCGACTAAATATAACCGGGGCCAGAAACCAGTGGCAGCAGGGGAAGGGAGTCATGTTCAAGCCTCGGACTCGGACACGAGGCATCTGTCGAATGTAGGACGCCTTGTCTTCAAAAAGATATCAACAATAAAGGAAATTACAACTCGAAAACAGTCCGCTTGTCACGAAAACATGTTTTCTCAAACTCGATGGGAAATTCGTAGAGAAATTCCAGTTTTTTTGCATAAATTCCACAAAAACTGATACCATAAAAGCAGTATATCGGGGAATTATAAGGGAAATTTGCCCAACTTTCATTTCCGGTATAAAATAATTTATACTTCTGTTATTGACAGCATACGTGCTCATTTTACAATAGAGTTATCGGTACATACAACATCAAATTACCAATTGTGACTTTTTGGAATAAAAAATATTCAAATGAAAAAAGTTGAACTGCAATTCTAAAAATTGAAAGCCTTTGTGAGAACGGTAATTTTAAAATGGATTACTCTCTTGAATAAGTGAGAAATAGGTCACTAAATCAAATAAGTAACGATTTTTACTGATGCGGACAGTGCAATCTCGCTGATTCAAATTGAATTAAATGATTTATAAATGTACGTCAGGAGCGTTTTAAAATGCAAGAATTGTTGATCGAAGCCTTTGAAATATGCCAATTTCAATTCTAAAACATATAAACTATAGAACAATTCAAAATGTTGCTCTCAATATTAAAAAATTCGAAATTATATGATTCGAAAACTGACATACTTTAGCCTAAATCCAAACAAATCGTGAGGAATTTTAAACATTCATTATTATAAAGTTCAAAATTATTATACAATTTTAAATTGGACAATCGCAATATTAAAAAATAAATAAATTTCAAGTACTTGAAAATTGTAAAGCGAATAAGGTTTACTCTAAAGCCCAAAACAAAGAACAATTTTAAATTGAATTCGCGTCATTTAAAATGAAGCATTACATAATAAATTGACATTAATTCCAGATGTTATGTACGCCCCACAAAATAACTTATGTCAGTGGATGTAAAAGATATTTTTTGTTGGTTAGGCTTCAACTTAAATCTTACTTTTCAATTTAAAAACTTTCTTTCATTGCGTAAACTCGAATTCGCTTCAGTAAGTTATTGCCAAATTGTTTGGAAAATAATAAAATATGATCACGTTTCTTTTTCAAAAAAAGAATATCACAAACTTGTATACCTACCGAAGAATACAAATAAAATGCAAAGCTTTTGAGAACGTAAATGAAGTTTCCTCGAAATGAACCTCCAGCTTGTAAATAAAAATAATATTTAATTAAATATAATTATGCAATACATGATTTTAAATGGTAATAACTCATGAAAACGTCGTGTTTGTTGTTTTAATGAAATAAGCCATACCAAACTCTCGGTTTCAGTCTAGTGTCGGGGGTTGTCTTCGGTCCCAAATCGGGGGGATCTAAACGTAAACAATCGTTGGCCTGAGATAGCAGTTCTAGGAAGGCGAAAACCGGGGGGACTGAAAGCGAGAGTTTGGTGTATATTTGAAATTTGGAAAAAATTTTAACTTTTTTTTTTTAATTAAGATTGAAACGAAATCCATTTTATCATGAATAACTTCCGCAAACTGAGCAAAAATTGACAAATTTATTGCCACTAAAACCTATGTTCTTGGATTTTCTTTCGTTAATTACCCACCCACGTACTGTCAAATGTATTCTGGTTCTTCAATTTCCTACTATTATAATTACTTGTACTCGATGTCTAACAACACAAGAAAACTTTAATATCATAATATCCTAATATGGGAAGACTGTGTTTTATCTAAGTTCGCACTCTGAATTCTGAATTGTGTAAGAAAAAATTCTAACTTTCTCCTAAAAACATCCGGTTCTCAAATTCTACTTCACTTAGCACTTGTATTTGATGTCGGGCAACACCAGAAAATAATTCATCTCAATATTCTTTTCGGAAGACTGCGATTTTATCCATCCACGCACTGTTTCGCACATTTAAAAGACGTGTCTGGATAAAACACAGGCTTCCGATAAGTATACCGGGATGAATCTTTTTTTTGCTAATGCCTGGCATCAAATATAAGTAATACACAGAAAAAACGAGGGATTCAATTTTGTTTCAGGTCATTTTCTTACAAACTCTTGTTGAATTTCAGTTATGTTCGCCCTCCTGATCAATGTAAAAACTGAAAAAAATTGAATTGCTTTCAATATTCGTATTGCTCAATATGAACCAATTACACAGGCCGACAAAATTTGTACCTAAAGACCAGAATATGTGACCCCGAAGGATTTTGGTATCCTAAATACGAATCCGTTGTCTACATTTTTCCTATACGTCAGATTTTTTAGATATCCTTACCTAAAAGTGCAAAAATGGCTATTTTTATTCATATTTGAGGCAATGTAACATGATCAGCAATTTTTTCTCTAAAAACTGCTAACGCCATCGTTTAGTACTCTTTTTTATTTTCCATTTCCATTTTCGATCATCCCGAACCGATTTTTTTTCTCCGAGATATCGCACATTAACCATTTCAGTTTCACAATGAAAAACTAGCAAAGAAGGCGAAGAGAAACTAATATAGTTAGTGTGCCATACACTGTTAGAAAAATCTGTACTAAATTTAGTATACATGTAATGGAAGCAGGAATGTACGTCATGAAATTAAATGTAGTATACCAGCGTACAGTACATTTAGTATATTTATACTGAAATTAGTATACACGTACATGAAATTTAGTATACGCGTGCACTAAATTCAGTATAAATATACTAAAATTTACTACATGCTTCCAATGCATGTGTAATAAATCTAGTACAGATTTTTCTAACAATGTATCTCGGAAAAAAAACGGTTTGAGATGATTAAAAATGTAAATGAAAGGTAAAAACAAGTACTAAACGACGGCGTTAGCAGTATTTAGAAAAGAAAATTGCTGATCTTCTTCTATTGCCTCAAATATGGCTAAAAAAGGCCATTTTTGCACTTTTAGGTTAGCATATCTCAAAAACCTGACGTATAGGGAAAATTTGGATAACGGATTAGGTTTTAGGTCTTTATAGTCCAGTCAATGAAGCATTTGATAAAAAAATTCGGAATAGTTGAACTTTTTTTTCACAGATAAGTTGGGGATGGCTTTATAAAGATACTGTAAAAAGTCCCCAACCATATGTGTACGGCAACGGCCGCCATGATGGAAAGTGTTAAACAATAACATGTTTTTTTAAATAACTCGAGAAGGGTTGATTTTAGGTCAAAAATGGTTATGTTGAAAAATGTTCAAAATTTTATAGTGCTCAAAAAAGGTTCTAACAGTTGTAGACGTATTATTAACGGTAACGCTATAAAACTAGATTAACTGTACAAGTGTGCGATTACTGAACAAATTAAAGTAAAAGGTAAAAATATCATAGAAAGAACTTCGGAAATAGATCAGGTGATTTGCACTGGAGCAAATGCATGTTCCTGTTAAAAAAAACCGACCAACTCATTTGCATTAAAAATTATCA
>CAKNWT010301454.1:0-32394 GCA_932066315.1 Andricus coriarius | reverse complement strand
CCCCCCCCCCCTTTTTTTTGAAGCAAAGATTAATTTTTGAAGAATTATAAGTAGCTTAGAGAAAATACGATTCAAAGACAAAAAAACTAATTGTCGACGATTTGCGTAAAAAATATAGAAAAACGAAAATCTAACATGATTGACTTAACAGTGTCACGAAAAAGAACAAAAAATATATCTCACGCTTAACTGGGATACTTCAGTTCTTATACCATTTAAATTATAAATAAAATTTATATTATTTTCCTCTCTAAAAAAGATCATCATTCTTATTGAAAATCTGGTTGGCTTTTCATTATTGCAACAAATTTTAGAAGAGAAAGCGAAGCATAAATAATTTTAAAAAATCATTGAGGTCATAATTGTTTATTCAAGTGTAGTTATTTGCATATTTGTGTTTTTTCTTCTGCTTCGGGCAAAAATCATAACTTTCATTTAATTTTCATTTACAAAAGCTCATTTTATTCTTCGGAAGGTTCTTTGCAATTATAATAGTCACGTTTTTATGGGAATCATTTTATTTAGAAATAATACGTACATTTATTTTTAGTTAGAGATTTTTGAAATTAAACACTTTGCCAAATAAGATTTAATAAAAATGTGATAATTAGAATTGTAATGAACCTTTCAAGGAATAGAATGAGCTTTTGTTGATTAAAATTGAATACAAATTATGAATTTCGCCTAAAACGGAAGCAAAAATACATATTTGCAAATAAAAACATTTCAATAAACAATTATGACTTTAACTTTTTTTTTATTTTTACGCATAGGTAAATAATTAAACCTTACGTAAATTGAGAAACATATGTGCTTTTTAAATACTCTTTCGTGGTTAAATTTAAACTTTTAACTTGTTCAATAAATTATTGTTAATATTATACATTTTTATGCCAGTTCTTTTTGCTAGAAATTTGTTTTTGTTTAAACGAATGTTCATATAAAATCCGAAAGTTTCAAAGAAAACTTAAAATTTTGTTATTGTTAACGTTTTTTTTATCGAAAATTGACATTTAACAAAAATCATCACATTTAAAAGGTTCATAATTTTTTAACAATTTAGGTTACGTTAGCATTCTACGCCAAAAACTGGTATTTTAAAATAAAAATCATTATAGTTCGAACAGAATTTGCAATTTTTAAACACATTCAGGTTATATTAAAGTTTTCCACACGAAGTAGGTTATTTTCAATAAAAATTACTAAATTTCGAAGAAGATCTACAATTCTGAACAATTTTTGATAATGTTATGTTAGTTTTTTCCATTGGTTTTTTGGCATTTTTAATAAAAAATTATTAGTTTGCAAAAAGTATTTACAGTTTTTCGACCACTTTAGATTATGTTGGTGCTTTTCAGCTAAGATCATCATGTTTAAATGCAATGAATTTTGTTAGGAATAAAAAATGTACAAACTTGAATAATATCGGATGGGGTGAGTGTTTTTTGTCGGAAATTGAAATTTTTAATAAAAAATCATTAGATTTCAAAGCATATTCGAAGGTTTCGAACAATTTTAAGTTATGTTGTTTTACATTAAAAATTGTTTTAACAAAAATCATTATAATTTGAACACGATTTAGAATTCGTTATAACCATTTTGGATTAGGTTAGTGGTTTTCGTCGGAAATTAGTTTTTTTTTAAATTATATTTCAAACATTCCAAAGAAGATTCACAACTTTTGAAAAATTTTAGGTTATTTCTTCGGTTTACCCCGAAAATCGTTTTTTTTTTTTTAAATAAAAAATCATTAGATTGCAAAGAAGGTTAAAAATTTTGTACTTTTAGTTAGGGGGTTTCATCGGAAATATCGATATAGATTTCAAAGAAAATTGACCATTTTTGAACAATTTAAGGTTATGTTCTTCACCGAAAATTGGTTATTTAGAACAAAAATCAATAAATTCCAAATAATATTTAGAATTCGAAATAATTTTATTTTAGGTTATGTTATTGTTTTTCGTCGGCAATCAGTATTTTTATATTTTAAAGAAAAATAAGACTTTTCTGATTATCATTCAGTAATTAAATTCACAATTTTGTTCATAAGGCTGGTATTTTTGAACAAAAAAAATCTTCTATTTTGTAAATTCTTTTTCGAAGAAAAATTCTACTATTTTTCCTGCAACTGAACTGATGAACCACTGTGATCCATGCTTCAAACAAAATTATATATAAAACTGTATTACGTTATAGAGATCGATAGAATTTATTTTCTCTCACAAATATTTTATATATTCAAAAAAAATAAAGTTGTATATGTGCCAGGGTAAAGAGATGCAAATATATCACTTTTTTATATCACTTTTTGTAATTTTTTTTCAGAAAATTTTAAAGCTTTGGTTTCTTGAAAGAGCAAACACTTTTACATCTATACTAAAAATAGTTCTGTCGCGAAAGAATTTCAGGTCACGAAGTGCATCAAAGAAACTTGCTAAAGTGCGACGTAGTTAAGAAGTTAGAAAGAGAATGGTTAAGTTCTGTTAGTAGAAAAAGCTCTTTCTTAGCGGCGGACTACATACGCTTCGATGGCGTCGAGAACTCGGCAAGTACTTTTTCCAAGGTGTACTCAATGTTTGAACAATCTAAACGAGTCCATAGAGAAAAAGTAGCTCGAAATGTAAAAAGAGGTCACTTTCTTGATAATTAAAAACAAAGCAGTCATAAATTGATTAATTAAAACTATTTTTATTTACAACTTTCATGATTGATATTATCGACAGATATTCAATTGATATGCATGTTGAGGCTTTCGATATTTTTAAATTTAATTGTATTTGAATTTTATTGGAATTAACACAAAGTTAACAGTTATTTAAATAATCAATTATTGATTATACTTCATCATCACACAGTTACTGACCTCTATATCAAAATTTTAATAGACAAATTCATATCCATTATGCATCATATTTGTAAAAAAATCCTGTCATATCCAGAATAATATTCTAAAATTGATCACAAAATCGTAGACAGGCTAATTATGGTCTAATTATATCTGAATTGAAATAGAATTTCTAATTACCTTTTGTACATATCGATTCGTTTTCTCATTACGATTCAAACGATATAGAAAATCTTGCCAAATTTCTTTGGCCTCGGAAAATTATTATAACAAAATTTTGAGCTGAAACTTTCTTTTTAGATTACATTAGATTAGGGTCAATCTTGGTTGCAAAAAAGTCGAAAAATTGCAATAATGTGCAAATAATTACAAAAATTTCAAAAAATCATTGTTTATCATATTTTAATAAATTTTAAAATAATTTTACATTTTGAAGTATTTACATCATGTAGCGAGTGCAATCGTTATTTCATTTAACTTCAAAATTAGCCTAAGATTTTAAATTTCTTTTAAATTATTTACAGAGTTATACCAATTTTCCGAAAACATTGAAATTTGATTTTGAATTCCTGGTTGAAATTTTAATAATTAACCCAGTAGCCTACGAATGTTCAAAAAGCAAAACTATAAAGTATAACGTTTATTAATTTCAAAGTTTCTAAAAACCCGCACTAAATTACCTTTAAATTTTTAATTGAATATTTAGAAGAGAAGAAAAATTAAAATTTTATTGGACATCTTTCGGTTCCTAAGAATTACTATTTACACGCGTTTCTGACCTAAAACTTTATATTTCTTAAAATGTTATAAAAATTAAGTAGACTTCACCGTGAATATGATAAAATTATATATTTTTGAAAGTTTGTCTGTCACACTGTATTTTGTAGGTGAAATAAAAGACATAAACAATTACTTTCATAAATAACTTTTAGGTTTACTTTATTTCAGGCTATTATTATGTTTAAACTAGTTTATCCAGTAACCTGAATTTTCGCTTCAACATTAAAAAAAAATTTTAAACCTTTTCATTTTAAAAGGTCTAAAGAAACTTTTCACATTACTTTCAGATTTTTTAATTGAATTAGTATAGAGAAAAAAAGTATCTTTTTCAGATATCTACTTAACTAGAACTTTAAAAAATCTCGTTGGCCTCTGAAAATTATTATAAAAAGTTTTTGAGCTGAAACTTAATTGTTTTTAAAAATCTATAAAAATTGAGAAGACTCAAACGATAAAATGTTAAAATATTATATCCTTAACATTAAAACTATTTACGTGAACATTATAGGTTAATTAAAATATTGAAAGTCTATTTTTTAATTTTAATCGAGTTTATAAAAACCATATTTATCATAGCTAAGCAACGTCACAAATTTATAAGCATTTTTGTAAATTAAACTTTTCATGATATGCCATTTTTTTAAAGATTGTAATTGAAAAAATATATCTAAACTAGGTTTGATTGATTGGATTGTTTGTTGTGTTTCTTGAACTGAACACATTAACTTTTTGTATTTCAAATTATTTATTCGATCGATTATTATTACTGAATGTATTATTTAGATAACCTTAAATTTCGCATGAACCTGAAGTTTGCAGACTTTTTTTTTTGAACGGCAAAAAAAGGTAGAGCCTTTCTTCAAAAGTACGACAATATATATCTTATACAAACAGTCACTGTCAAACGGGGTAAATTCGCACATTTCTAATTTGATAGTTTAAATTACTTAAGGTGGGTGGTTTTAACCAAAATCTGGAACCAGTTAAGGCTTGAATTGATTTCAGATTCTTGGAACAGTAATTTGTCCTATCAATTTAAGGAATTTGGGGGTCTCCCAATTTACCCCACATGTCCGAAATTACCCCGTTTGACGGTACTAGAATAATTGAGATATTGCTTGTCTTTTTGAAACAGGTTTCGAAAGCTTTTCATTCACGTATGATCCTTCATCTCGTACTTGCGTTATTTACGAATGCATCTTATTTGTTTCCTAAGACGTTTACATCCGTTTATGACAGTAAGTGCACTGAGCTATTAGGTTATTATCGCCCGTTTGGTACATTGAGAGAGCTTGCGGTTTCTTGCTTAAGTGGCTCGTTTGAACTAAAAGCGATATTTGCTAATACAAACCAATAAAGACATATGACGACAAAAAATTTACAAATAATACAGTAGATGAGGGAAAGGGATATCGCTTCATAACTTTGTATACTTGAATAATTTAATATTGAAAGTGATATTATTACCACTTCCGTAATTTGGATGCGATATCAACATTTTATGATTTTACAAGTATTCATCAAACTACCACCACATGATTAAATAATTTTCCTTAGATTAAACTCACAATTAATAAAAATGGTTTATAAAGCTTGTACACCTAATAAATTACATATCAGTCAGTTATCTTTCCATGTAATCTAAATCATAATCATCAGGAGAAGCAGTAAAACGAGGCATGTTATTTAATCAGCAGGAAATTGCGTTGAATTTAATCTTGAGGTAAAAAAACAAGAGAGAAGGATATATATTATAGTTGGTGATGATTTCGATCGAGGGAGTGAGATTGAGGGAAGTTGGATCGACCCTGAGGTCGATCCTTTCGACGTTGATTTGATCCCAGGTGTTGTCCGGTAATTAATCGAAGGTTGAGGGTTCGTGGTCAGGCGGCGAAAGTAAAAACCTGAAAGGAAGCCCAGGAGACAGGACCCGCGGGCGTTACCAGTCCCGACCGACACAGGAACATGGTACTCATTCAATTATGACGCTGACACCAACCACATCGATCTTACAGCCGGCGCTATGTTACTCGGTGCTTTTTAGCTCTATCACCTCTTCCTCCCTCTTCCGGAAGTGAACTGTCTTCTTTCATTTTTCACCCATTCATAAACAACATTGCTCGAATTATGAAACCAAAAAGAGAGAAGTCAATTTTCAAGAAGGATTGTCATAAAAAATGGTAGGAATGCTTAAATCGTGCAATATAGAAACGTCCTTCACAAATTCCTTTGATTCATGGTACCATGATCATGCTTTCGATTTTGAATTTACAATCATTTTGAACAATTTGGATAGAACCAAAAAGTACAAAAAATGTTTAGTCTTTTAAATGGAACGTATAGTCATAACGGAAGGCGGACATAGGAAATCTTTCTGAATTCCACCTTCCATTGCTGAAAAAAACTATCCCATTTACACACCAAAAAATTTAATAATTGCTTAAAAATTCAATTAAAAAGCGGAAAAAAATTAAAATTTCATTACGATATACAGTCCGGGCTGTCCCTGTCACATAGACACCTAAGTCGTACTTTTTAAGACACTTTTTGTCACTTTTTAAAGATAAAGTCACTAAAGTTACTTCTTAAAATAAAAATATCACTCTAGTCCGTTCTTTCAATAAATTAGAACAGAGAACCCAAGGATTTCTAAATTTTATTGAATTTTCTTTTAATTCCTCTAAATTCTTTAAAATTTCCCTAAAATCCACTGAATTCAATGTTTTTTGTAGTTTTTGTTTAATTCACCCTGAAGCTTTTTAGACTTAGCTTGATTTCCTAATCAATTCGTCAAATTCTTTTGAAATCCCTTTAATTGTCTTAATTAGCTCCACTAAACTTAATGCATTCAACAAATTTTTTAAATATTTTTTTATTGATTTAAATTAACTGGAATTTTTTTAATTCACATTGAATTTTCATAAATTCCATCGAATTCTTCTAATTTTCCTTGAATTTCTCTATAAATTCACTCGAATTTTATTTAATTCGTTTTTTTTTAATTCACTGAAGTTTGCTACATTTTGTGAAATTGTATTTTCTTTGAAATTATTGTGATTTTTATCAAATAAGTATCTTAAATTCTCATGAATTCTTCTAAACTCACTTCAATTTTTATCCTAAAGTCTTAAAAGATTTAATCAAATTCTTTGTAATTCTCTTGAATTCTTCTAAATTCACTCTAATCTCACTGAAATCTGTGAAATATTTTGATCTTTTTACTCTTTTCATCTCACTTGAATATTTATGAATTTAATTCTTTGGAATCCTCCTGATTTTTTACTCTCGCTGAATTTTTTTGCATTCACTTGAATTCTTAGGCATTCAATCAAATTCTTTTTAATTCTCTTCAATTCTTCTAAATTCACTCTAATTTTACTGAAATCTGTGAAACATTTTGATTTTTTAACTCTTTTCATTTCACTTGAATATTTATGAATTTTACCGAATTCTTCTCATTTCCCTTAAATTCCTCTAAATTCACTCGAATTTTAATAATTACATTTAATTTGTTTCATAGTTTTTAAATGTATTCTGAATTCGTTACGATTCCCCTAGAATTCTTTTCAATTTCATTGAATTCTTTCTCATTCAAAATAACATTCGTTACATTTGGTCACCGAGAACACTTCTTAATGAGATGGGGAAACCAAACAAAATGTAGGAAACAAAATTTAGATAAATTAAAGTAAAAAATTTACAAAGTGTGTTCAGGAAAAGTACAAATGGACTACGGAAAAATAGGAGAAATAAAAAATAATAAATAAATAAAGCAGCGCCCAAGTTTTTAATGTTTAAAATTAATTTAAAAAATAATTGCGAATTAAATGCAAATGCTCAAGGGTGGTACCTCTAGTATATAATTATATCGTAATTACAAAAGTTAGAAGCAGATGGTGGGGGGAAAGTGAAAAGTATACCAGGTGTATAAGCTTAAATCCGCTGTTTTTTAGACAAAAGAGAGTCTTTTCTTTGTGTGCCGAAAATAAAATAAACTTTATTCAAAGTATTTTCCCTCGCTTGCTATACATTTTCCCCATCTCTCGGGCAATTTGTGTATACCACGCCAAAAAAAAGTCTTTATCTTTCGATGCAAACCACTCGTCAAGCCATTTTCCGATGTCTTCGGACGAATCGAAGTGTTGTTCAGCGAGCGCGTGACCCATCGACGAAACCAGGTGGTAATCAGAAGGGACCAGGTCTAACGAATAAGCGGGATGAGGTAGCACCTCCCAGTTGAGTGTTTTCAAGTAGTTTTGGACCATTTTTGACGTGTGCAATTTGGCATTGTCGTGAAGAAAAATCAGGTTCTCATGGCTTTCTTCATAATCCGGCCTTTTTTCACGCAAAGCACGGCGCAATATGATTAGTTGTTGGTGGTAGCGGTGAGCATCGACAGTTTCACCAGGTTTTAATAGCTCATAGTAGACGACACCCTGCTGATCCCACCAAACGCACTGCATCGTCTTGCGTCCAAAGCGATTAGGTCTTGAGAAAGAAGTTGATGGTTGTCCGGGATCGACCCGCGATTTTCTTCGTTTCGGATTCTCAAAATAAATCCACTTTTCGTCTCCAGTCACCACACGATGCAGAAACGACTTTCTTTTGTGTCTAGCAAGCAAGATTTCACATGTGTTTTGGCGTCGCTCCATCTACCTATCGTCCAATTCATGGGGTACCCATTTTCCCATTTTTTGGATCGTTCCCATGGCATGTAAACGCATGGAAATGGCCGGTTGAGTAACACCTAACTGTTCGGCAAGCATTTTTTGTGTTTGTGTATTGTCCTCATCCAAAAGAGCCTGTAATTCATGGTCCTCAACTTTTTTGGGCCGATTTTCACGCTTCTTGTCACTCAAGTCAAAATGGCCGTCTTTGAACCGACGAAACCAGTCTCTGTAAGTTGTTTCCGATAAAGCACTGTCACCATAGGCATCCACAAGCATTCGATGTGATTCGGCAGCCGATTTCTTCAAATTGAAGCAAAAAAGTAGAGCTTCCCGCAAACGCTCCTTTTCGGGCACAAAACTCGACAAGATTACTGAAGGAAAAATTTATGTTATTGTATAAAAAAAACTGAGTATGTGCGCTGATTTATGTAGACAGGTGTCGAACTAACACAAAAAAAAGCATGACGTTTCTATTGTAGCTAAATATGTTCACTACCGCCATCTCTGAGAAAACAGCGGATTTAAGCTTATACACCTGGTAATATAATAAATTTAGGGAATAATTAAAAACAAATTTCCATTTTTCATTTTTATGTTTCGCTTTTTTACTGGCTCTTATGCTGATTGCGGAAAAAACAATAAATCTAAATCATTATCCTAAGTGAACACGCGTGTAGTGTAATACTATTTTAGGTTGATATAATGATACTAACTTATAAGGTTCCAAATTGACGTTGTTAGGCGCTAATCATAAGTGAACATGCAATGCAATTATTGTTTGAAGGTTTTTATTATAATTTATAAAATACTTTTCAAGGAGAAAAATTTACCAAAAAAGAAACAGTATGTAACTTTCTAGTATAAATCACTGAAGAGAGCCCATATATGGAGCCGAAATGTCTGTTTGAAATTTAAATCTTCTTCGTCATTTATGGACGCCAAAGCCACAAAATCAATAACTTGTATTAAAGAGAAGTTCATAAATTATGTAAGCTTTCTGGGAGATAAAATATTTATTGGGTACAATGTGAAACGTGAATACGTTATTTCACAACGTTAATACCGATTAAAACAATCGGTAGGATATAAAAAATCGATATGCAAGAAATTTAGAAGGGTAAAATGTAGCATGCTCATGACGTTGTCGATACAAATTTCGTCCTCTCTGCCTATAGTTTTTGCCGGCGTGTTTACGCTTCATCCTGCTAAATTGAATTTTGTCCTGGGGCAAAAGAGGGAATGGAACTGGGATCGCGTTTGTTTACCCGAAAACAGATGGCGCGACCGAGAAGCGCCCGGGGATGTAGCGAAAAGAGGGGCGATCCTAATCCTTTCGGTGTGGGATCAGAAAAAGTATGCGAACCGCTTCAACAATCTCACCTGGTACTGACCCCAATCGGCCTTATTCTTTCAGCCAATTTCAATTCATAACTTCATTCATCAAAATTGTTATCTTTTAACTACATCAGAAAAAAAATTCAATTCGGATTTGGACACTCACTGCTACCGAGACTCGAACTTCGTCAAGCCTTACTATTTTTCTTGTACATGAGACAAGTTCTTTTTTTTTTATGTACGAAAATTCGTTTGAAAAAGAGCCCTCGCGAAAAGATGAAAATCGTGGGTTTTTTGCGTCACTCTGCCGAGGTTTGGTAATAATTGACACTTGATGAAAGTGAGGGCGAGGTCACAGAAGAATGGTATTTTCAAGTGCTCGACCTATTCAGAAGCTTTAAACGGGTCTGTTATTTGTAATAGTTTTTAATAGTTAACTATTATTCTATTATATCCACTCAGTATCGAAAACCTCATTTTGTCAATACTTCTAAATATCAATATTACCAACCATTATAATAATATAATTTCATATCTATTCCATTATTGATATTCTGCAAACAGATGGAAATTTGCATAAAATTTTGTCCTTTTTCTATGCAATCGAGTGAACAGAGCCCTCTCTTTCAATACACGAATTCTATTATCCGTCGATGATGTGCGACAAGCGTCGAGCTGACACATTTGAATATTTCGAAATGTCCAAAAATGACGCGAACGAAACAAGAGATGCGGAATTTGGAAAAGCCGCGGGATACAAAGCGGAATGTAGTCACATCTGCAGCTTTTCTCATGCGGCGGTTCTCAGTTTACATTACGCGGCGGAGTGGGACGGAAAATCACGATTGCTCCCGGGTACTCACATATATCTAGGAGACAGAGGGACAAAGACAGAGAGATAGGTACATATACATTAGTATTACACGCATATGTTACAGGGTAGTTATAAGCCTTTACCCTCTCGACATTGGTCCATCGTAGAATACATATGCACAACCACTTATTGATGTCGTATAGTTCCACCCAGAGGCTCGCCATAAATAATAAATAATTTTATAATTACAATTGACGCATGACCAGTACATCTAAAAATGTATTCGATAATAATAAGTCAATAATAACCAATAATCAGCAATGAATAATAGGTTGCTATTTCAAATTTTTATTATTTGGAATATTCACCTGTTGGAGTTGTCTTTTAATGCAATAGGAACTTACAAATTGTGAGGACAATACTAATCTCAGAAAAATAAAATTCTATTTTGGAAGTCATATTAAAAAGATATAACGTGGAACGTACAAATTTAAAGAGTTTATATTCCAAATACAATTTAGATGGGTTTCTAAAGCTTCGTGGGTCCAACAGCCAAGATATGACCTTTTAATTTGCACTCTCAGAAATAGTCTGATTATTTGGACACACCGATTTTTATTTTTCTAAAAACTTTCTCTAAAAAAAGATAAGTGTCTTCTAAATAAAATATTTGTAACTGGCCCCAAAATTTGAGAACGTTCTGTATATTTTAAAATATTTTCGAACACTTTCCACTATCATAATACGTAATTTAAACGAATTTCGCATTTATGTATGAATTCGCATTTACCTGTAGTTGCTCACAGACTATGCATACACCCAAGTATCATTTAATGATTGTTTCAGTCAGAACCCTTGCATTCGAATGAGGGAGGCTTCGTGATCGGTGCTAAATGCATGTAGGGACGTTATATCAAATGGGTGTTTATACTGTGAGCGAATACCCCTACATTGTAGTAATGCATATATCTTCGCAAGTCAACCGTCCACTCAATGTAACCCTCGTTACATACGCGACCAGATACGCTATTGGATGAAAATGAGCGTTTGCCCTTTGGTTTCCCTCCACGTGGAAACCCTACACAAAGCATCGTATAATGTCCGATCATTTCTCTAGTTAGATCCAATCAACTTACCATTTGATTCGAGGTTTAAGATTGTAAAATGAAAAGCATGTGTGTGTACTCCATTTTATGGGT
Source organism: Andricus coriarius (assembly GCA_932066315.1). Lineage (NCBI taxonomy): Eukaryota > Metazoa > Arthropoda > Insecta > Hymenoptera > Cynipidae > Andricus > Andricus coriarius. The sequence goes on along the minus strand of CAKNWT010301454.1, from coordinate 20,751 downwards.
CTATACACGAATGTGAGTTACGAACTGAATTCGTGGTTGAGGAAGAGGGAAAGTGCCAACATTTATTCACAGAGGGAAATGAGCAATTCCGGAGATTTACAGACAAATTTGTGCAATCTAATTTAAATTAATTCGGGTGATCCTCCCTTTCAATTCCATTACACTTTTCCGTCTGCCATCATCAAAAGTTTATTTCTACTAACCTGCAAATAATAATCTTCTGTATATAAAATTTAACTCTCTTTCCATATGACTTGTAGCTCATACGTAAAAAAAGTCTAATATAACATTTGATTATAATCTAGTTTGTACAGACCTGAACCAGTTGTGCGCTGTAATATTGAAGTCCAATTACTCGCTTACTGCGAATCCAGACGCAACTTTATGGTTAGACTGGTCAGAATCAGGTGTACCTGTTATATACGATACAGCTCATCGTCTTATATTATCCGGCGACTTTGTTTATAGCATTTATGGTTATTTACGATTTAAAGTACTCGACCTCAGCTATATAGGAGGCGTAAGATAAAAATATTTGCCTCTGCTGCTGAATTGATCTTCTTAGAACCGGATGATCTATTATTTGCCAATTAAAATGAAAGCAGGTTCCTCTTCAAACAGTCTGAAACTGATTCCAATCAATTTTTCAGTCTTATTCAAATTTAAAAATAAATTTCTATATAAACTGAACATTTCTATAAACGGAACACTACAATTTCTAATTAGGTTTTCAAACATAGTCTGATAACAATATGGAGAAAATTTGCAGTGTTAGGAGATGGAGAACGTATCGATATTCATTTTGCATCTTCGTATAGAAGCTCCAGGCAGCACCTTCTGGCCCGGTTAATAATTCAATTCCTTCCACGTTGGTAACTCTCCTCGGTTGAGCCGCGGGTCTCGTGTCTCCTAAGGTGCATCGATTTCCTCATACCTCCGTCCACATTCGCATACACCTCAGACAAAGAGACCTAGATAGACGGAAGCCTGCCCCGTACACGCGGAATAGCGCACGCGGAAGGAATGGAAACGCTGCCGGCGGCCATTTTGTAAGCTCTTCCCGGAGGAATCGATGTGACGTCGCCCCAGGGGCGCTTGCGCTGCAGGCAACCCTCCGTTCGTCCCTCGAATTCTCCTCTTCACCCCTTCCCCAACCTCTTTCTCCTCATCCTCTTCCGATCAATTCTAACCTCCAGCTACCACCACCAACGCACTGGCGTGCCACCGTAATTTTTCCTCTGGCTACAAGCTCGAAAAGACCTCCTTCCACCAATTCGACTAAATTTTATGAATAAACATACACCAATCTCCTATAATGCAACAGTCTCTTAATGCGTTATAACCGCCCCTAACTAAAGACCACTTCCAGTAGATAAATAAACATTCACTTTTAATTTAGTAAGAAAACCTCTGGCGATAGGAAGTACCTCATAAATTCCATCTAGTATAAATCACATCTGTATATCTATTCTTGCTCTTGAGTACATCCGCAACATTCTCTTTGAAACATCGCTGGCACAATGTTCTCAATACCTAATTAACGTCAGTCCATGCATGCTAAAGAATAAGACTCTTTCGTGATCGGCGATATATTTTCAAATTACGACTCCGCCGATCTCGCGTCGTAATAAAAAATCCGAGATCGTTTGTCGGAGGAGTGGGTTAGGGAGATGAGGCAAAGGGGTAGGTAGTGCATCTGCATTTTCGTCTTTGGTGAAGGGCAACGAAAATTTATAACGTCGGTAATCGTAGCAGGGCGGGCACGCACCTGGGTACTAGGGTACTGGCACGTTATTATGATTAGCTACTTTCGTCTGGCCGAGTGCTGGAGATTCCGATGGGATACGCGATACGCGATGCACACCTCGGATTACAGTTGAGATGATCTTCATGTGGATGCCCCAGGCCGTCGTCAGGTACCTACCCTACCCACCTCCTACCAAGACATACTTCATTTATTATGACTGTGATCATCGATTATGCACCGACATCTTTCTCTCTTTTTCTCTCCTCCGCTCTCCCCAACCTCCTCCCCTTGTATACGGACCTCTGCATCGTCTTCTGCGTCTCTTCTTCTTTTGTTTTTTTTTCTTCTTCTTTTTCCCGCTTCTCTTACTGGTATATACTCGCGTTATATCCTTTGCCGAAGTTGGCGAGGTGGATTACGCTCTGGGGGAAGAACGAAGAATGCTGCCGGGTCTGATGAGGGTGTCTGGAAAGATCCGTTGCGAATTTTCAAAAGGGCTCGTCCTGTCTCTCTTTCGCTCCACACTCCAATCTTTCTCTTTCCTGCCTCTTCTTTATTTTTTCTCGTACTCCTTTTGGAATGCTTCCAGCGTGTTTTACATACTGGACGCGCGTAGTGTGCCGCCGGGATAACGATCTAGATTTTCGGCGATGGCCGCTCACGAATTATCGTTTTTGCGTGCTATATGCCGCGTAAGGATCATCATCAACCTGATCGCAGTGACTGATATTGTCTTCTGCCCCCCTGCTTCCCTTGGCAGCTTTGAAAAATAGAGTTTCTAATAAAACCTCCAAAAACCCAAAAGTCGTAGAGACGTGGTTCCTTTTCAGAGAATTAATAGTTAGGTTTTGTCCATTGAAGATATGAACTTTATAAATTGTTCGTAGTCTTTAATGAGATAATCAGAGGAAGAAATCAGGAGGAGTAGTTACAGTCGCGCAGCTAGTATATTTGTTAAATTTGTTTTCGCCCGAAAAGTCTTGACGACTCCCCTAAGGGTGAGAAACGTTTCTAGCTCCTGGTGATTGGAAGTCACCCCTCAGGCAGAGAGGAAGCAGGACTTGAGCGCGTGCGCGGAAGCTGCGATCCCCTATGCTTTAGGGTTAGCTGCGGTCCTCCCTGCGGCCAAACAACCTAGGATGACACGCCCCGGGCTACCAGATCAATAAGATACCTTACACTATACCTACGCATCTACCTACCAACCTACCTGACTTTCCGCCTCCCTACATCTTTGGTTACGCCCTGTAACACATTTCAAAATCAAAATACTGTCGACCTCCCATAGAAGAGAAAAAAATAGGCGTTGCTACTGTTGACCTTTTCCCAAATAGATCATCTCATATGTCTTTAAAGGCCTTTGGAATTCCCTACGTACCCATGGGTATAGATTAGAGTTTAGAGTTTAGACCACCGTTAATCGGGGCTATTATGATACATTTTGGGGTAAATATGGGACAACATTTATGCTCTGGAAGTCCGTGGAATTTTACTTTTTTGAATGGGACTTTTTTGTTCATCTTATAGACAATATTGGCAGGATATACAGCAAAACCCCACAAATAAAATGTTCTATGGAGTAATACCCTAATTTTATAATAGCTTCAGGATATCAAAATAGCCTCGGTTGACGGCATGACAAAACGATGGCCCAGATTTTGTAAAATTGAGGAACTGTTTAAAGTATTCTTATTGTCATCTAACACATATATGTTGAAGAAGTAGAAAACTTACAGCAGGATGGGCGTTCGCGAATATTAAAAATATTGCGTTTCCATTTGTTAATTACCAATAACGTTTTGAACTTTCCAATGTTATTAACAAATATAATGCATTTTTCATATACTGCAAGGGCCATTATTTCGGAGGTTTTTGCCAACTTAATTTGCGCATGATAACTTTTGCAAACTAAGAAAGTTATGTTGCCTTTACTGAACCTTAGATTTATAGATTAAAAATAAATTATCCCATTTTGAAAGATTTTCTCGATTTTCACTATTGAAACATTATGGGCCGTTTTAAAATGATATTAAAAACTTTAATAAATTTTATCTGGGTGAGCTAAACATTGGTATAGGAAGCGCAAGTTTTTTGACGTAAGTTTTTACCCCATCATTTTGAACTTGAGTTTTGTATCACCGTAATATTAGCCATAATTTTTGTTTTGTCCGAGAGGCGAAGCTGCTTTAAAATTTAGTATATAAGACAAAATGAATCTTCCAGTGCATTTGGTACATTAGGAAAAATATGTGTTTTAACACCTTGAAAGTCCATCAGTACTTTTTCAAACAAATTTCCCTTTTATAGTATTTAGAGCAGATTAAGCTTCCGAAATATTTCTATGAAATTTTAAATTGAAAAAACATAAGTTTGATCTTCGAAAAATCAGAATTCATATTTATGTTTAAGTAAATTTATGAATAGAAAAGACATTCTCCAAATTTTATTTAAAAATCTTTTGTTTTATTACAGATGTAGAAATTGAAATATTCAAAATTAATTAAACTGTTATAGGCCGGATTTAAACAAACAAGAAGGTGCATTTAAAAAAAATGTAATTCAATCAGTAGTTGGAATTCCAAAAAATGCGGGGAAAGGACCTCGCACGTTTCTTATTGAAATTAGGTTTCGGTTGAATTATCCCACTTTGATATATGTATGTTGCAAGAACTACACAATGTATCCAATTGGGCCAATTTAACGAAAAATGAATACTTTTTTGACTATAGTTGCATAAAAAATTGTAATATACTTTCTAATTGAAAGTTTTGTGTATAAAAATAAAATGAAAATTCACAACATAAAATATATAAATCGATAGAAAGAAATATAAATTTGATAATTTGATGGCAAAATACGTACCACATACATCAATATCTTGATTTTGCTTCATTTGTAAAAAATGGTATCTTAGTCAATGAAAACGGTTAATTAAGGTGTTTTCCTAAATAATGCACGCAGATGCCAATTTATTGAAAATTAAGAAGGATTTACTAAAAACGGAAATTAAATTTTAGTCAAGTTGCGTACATTTATTAATGCGCTCAACTAATTTAAAAAAAATGGCGGATATTTTGTGTATAATTGCAATTCAAAATTATGAAGTAAATTTTTTTTGGCATTTTCGTAATTTTGGCATTCTAAGCATCTTTTCAGTCACTCTAACTCTTCGTCTTAAAAATCGAGCAATTGACTTTATTGCCTTAATTTGTTCATAATTTTACATCATAAACAGAAATATATATTCTGAAACTAACACCACTTATCAACAATGTGTCAATTTTTGTAAATACGAGTGCACCCCATTTTCCGGTCTGCCGCATTCGCCTCATCTTCCCTATACTTCTACATTTTTTAAATCAATAATAAATAACTAAATCAATAGCTGAAATAATTTCAGAAACAAAAAGGGAGATGGAAAAAGGAACTGTTCTGGGAATCTGTAGAACCTTGGTAATTCCTTTTCTCAAAGGATACCTTCTTTAATGGTTCAAAAAACACACAAAGCAATTAAGTGAAGACGTAAGGATAAGGACTCATTGCGAATACTCGAACGAGAAGTTCCAATTTAGCGATGATAATCCCATGATAGTAAGTCTTAACGAAGATGTATAATATTCCGTTTCTTCGTTTGCGAATTATCGTTTCCTCGAAAGGATTGAAAAGAAACCCCTTTTGCTCGTTTAAAGACAAAACTTTTAACCAACAAGCTCATGAAAACGCGTGGTTGAGTCGTTTGGAACGATACTGACAATGGTGAGTCTCGTTGAACAATAGGTAGAGGGAACGTTTCTAATAACGAGGTCCGAACCAATAACAATAACGAGCGGAAAAGACTCGTACCTGATTCCTTCCTCCAGCGATGATATTAAACGCTTCTCCCGGAGGAGCACCAGTTACTCCTCCTATTTTATATAATTCCACTTGAACTTAAAATTATCACGAAGTGTTTTGTTCATTATAAAAAGGAATGACTTTCAATTTTTGAAATTACTTGCCGTCTGGGTGAAGCTGCAGTAATTGAATGCTAATTGCGGTTGCCTGTGGTAAGTATCTGAGTGAATATCGCGTTATATAACGAATAGGAAATAAAAAAGTATTCATTTTTTATTTTCTCAGCGGTCGGATATGCATAAAGCTAGTTTGATAATTGAATGTTGTATGTGTTTCTGTTTCTGTTTCCTACACCGCGCGGGCGATAGAATACGCGGAACACATCCTGCGATTTTGCGAATAGAAAGAGACAACAAGAAGAGGTTAGCCTGCAGTCGCCGGGTTCAGTGGCGACCTGCTCGTTAAAAGGCTCCCCTTCCAATTTTGTTAGGTCAATCGCAAATTTTCTTGTAAGCTCGCGTGTACGCCCTGGGCCATCACGATCTGGACTTAACTGCTGCGTTCAAATAACCGATTCGAAAATTCCTCGTAAAAGCAATTTCATCGACGAAATTCTTTTCGCGCCCTTGCACAGGGCACCTTGGTTCACCTTCTCTATTTTGAAGAAAGTCACACTTTTTGATTCTGTGCCTCAAGTGAAACGAACCTAAACAAGTGTGAGTTGACATCAAAACATTATTATTTAGCACTGCAGAACTCTATTCTATATAAAAAAACGATAATTAGTAATTATGCTGGGAGGTATTCAGTTTAGTATAGATATAATTAAATAAGATCTCTCTGAAATTGCACATTCTCCCAATTGCACAGATTTGACAACTTATTGAAGCGGCGATTTTTGGTTAAATTGGTGCCTTCTATTTCGAAACATAATTGTGATAGTAAGAGATTTTTCCGTGTTCTTATAGCTTTGTGGATATTAGATTCGTATTTGAATGATTTAATGAGTCGCTAACACGTCACTATTTTGATGACAAGTCGAAGAAGTAGTAAAATTACCTTGTGTTTATAACGTAATTCTGAAGCTATTTTCTCAATTACATAAAGAAGATAAAGGCTAAAGTCAAGTGCGTGTGTAGACGCCTGGTAGTTTCTTCTATTACTTTTCCTTGGGGATTTCCTATAAGTGTCTGAGGGTTTGCAGGCATAAGGTCCCTATTACCACTAATGTATGTATGTTTAAATACGATCGTTAAAATGTTACATGTGATTACCAGACGTATATTCTTGCGGGTATTCAACCTACCCCGGAGCAACTTACTCAATTATTTGTATACCACACACATTAGATGTCGAACACTTCGAGAATAAACATAAAAATGTCCAATCAGAAGACACTAAAATACGATACTTCATTTGGGATTCGAAATTGTGAACTGGGAATCAAAATTAAATTTGAAGAAACAAAAGTCCGATCACTGAAGATCAAAGACTTAAACTGACAAAACTTAAGAAGCATCCAAACTCTTCCAAATTTGATGCCAAGTTTCACTACTAAAAAGGAGTGGCTTATTTTCGGTAGACGATTAGGGATTTCATTGATTCGTTTCTTGTCTATTCAGCCAATCGAAAATCTGCCCTGGGTCACCACCCCTCGGGGAAGGGTCGTTCGCATGGGATGGGTTTTCATGGTGATGGACCCCACTAAAACGCAAAGGGTGGCTTCCATCAGATGGTCGCTACAAACAGAAAGTGTCGATATTTAACAAGTTCCAATTCAAAAGCGATTTACTCCTCTCAAATCTTTCTACTCTACTTTTGCACTCTTTGAAAAGTATCTCGCTCGAAGATAAACCAATTTTTGGATCACTGAGGCACCAGATTTGAAAGTCCGTTCATCCCCGACGGCTTATCTTCCGCGACCCCATCAAGTTCCTGCATAGTTTCGAGTTATCGTTCCATGTTGGAGAGAAGCTCCATCGACAGGCAAAGAGAAGAAATCCGAGTTCGTGCTTTATCTCTGAAGTAAAATCCGCCGAGGTTATCGAGCGGTTATCTAGAAGCGGTGGAGAATTGAACCAATCAGGTGGAAGACTGGGCGTCTCCAAGGCCCCGAACGGTCCCACAAGTCGAGGCTTCATTGGTCCCCGATAGAGCGTAAAGAACCAACCGGCGAGTAGGCTGGAGTAATCGGGCCTTAAGGCCGCTCCCAGTTCCCCCCTTGAATTCTCCGGCACGTCTTTCTGGTAGCTAAGGCCCTGCGGGCGCAGTAACCCTCGAGTCTTCCTGTACGACGGTTAAGACGAACCCATACACAAAGGACGAGATATCGGAAACAATATCCTACGTAACTCGATATATCCTTGGCCCAAGTCGCGATTTTTCCCCGGGGCCTTGTGAGCCTTCGACCCCAGTCGTCTGTCAAGTCGGGATTTGCATAACCATCTTCAAAATCGAAAAAGTGATTGAAGAAAAAACCCTTCCGTCGGGGGGTTTTGTGAGTGCTTGACTCTGAGAAGGATTATAAGGACACTCTTTGGATTATCGCAGTGAGTTTTATAGAAGTATTTCAAGACGTGAGTTTTGTTATTCGAAGTCAAAGCTGAAAGGATTTCGATAGTGATACGTGATCGATAGTGAAGACTCTAGTCTTCGAAGCGGTTTCAGTGTCAAAGTGCGGACTTTTCTTGAGAGATGGGTCAACGTGATTCGTAAGTTTCTCGTTTTTCCTGATCATCGATAGGGGATTTGATTTCCTTCAAGATTCTTTCAACCAGCCAAATGCCCAACCTGGACTACTACAACACCGCGAGAATGCACCAAATGGTAAACTCTTTTCAAAATATTTGTATTCTTCATGTATAAAATGTATAGTTTCTCTTGAAAATTATAGGGAAAACTTGAAAAGTGCAAAGAGTTCTCTCAGAGTAAGGATTTAGAAAAGTTGAAGTAGTTAGAGCTAGAGCTCTATTTGACCTAAGCAAATGTTTGTAATATTCTTGAACGGTGTAAACAGAACAGTATCCGCGGGGCTTGCATAAGTGAAAATAGACACGTTAGCCTTATGGAATATAAATTCGCAATATTGAGTAGTAAATCACCGAGAATTTCTTCGTAGTCGTTCGCGTACAGCAACCGCAGACGCCGTAATGACAGGCTTTAAGCGCAACTCGTAAAATCCTGGCACAATGGAATCATTCTTGCACATTCACCCCTAGGTACACGAGAGATGGGTCTATACAGTGTACAGGTGTGCGTAAGAGTACTTACGAGCAAACGCCTCTTACGCTAAAAGGGAAGTTGATTTCCTTTTTAGACGATTTGGGATGACGAGAAGTCTTAAATAAGAAATGCATACTTTCAGTTTTAATGTGTCTTTAATGGAATACTAAGTTAATTCTAGGTGATGGATGAGAATATTTGTTACTTTCCTTTTAGTTTCGTCTTTGATGGTTGTAAAGTAGTAATAGGTGATTATTATGCTGGTGGTGATTTCAAAGTTGAGTTGATTCTGAAACTGTAAAATTGAGAATGCAAATACCTTTATGCATAGATTGATCCGTTTGAACGGTTCACATTTTAATTGCATCATCATTGAATTGTATGATTCTAAACACCTATCAAAGATAAAATTCCTGAAGTTTACGTTATTTCTTAAGTGAATCAAATCAAAAAATGGTCAGAAGGATGTTTCTTGACACAATTGGAATTGCCTCTCAAATGTTAGATCCAAAGGATTTTCATTTGTCTGAAAAATAAATTTCTTGAAGCAGAAATTATATCTTAGGCGGACTTTGCGACAAACTTCATCTAATCTTGCAGCCAACTAATTCTGTTTGTTTGAAAAAGATTTCCACGTGATTCAAAACACAACAGGCAATAATCTAAGATACATTTTGTTCTGAGTGAAATACAATTTTTAGTTATTGAATTTCCATATTTAAAATTTTGAAGGCTTCTCAATGAAGATTATTAAATTTTCAATGAATTCAGCTTTAAATATTTCAGTTTAGAAGACTTCATCTTAATTTTCGAAATTTTGATTTTGACATAGTTGAATTTTGATGTGTCCGTTTGGATAGGTGGAATTGTTTAAGGCTTCTCGTCTGATCATCGAAGTTAAGCAGCGCTTGACTCGGTTATACTCGGATGGAGATCGTCCTACAATAGGTGGGGGTGTATTTATCAAATGTTGAGTTACCTTCATTCTGCAACTAATACTAATAATACTTTTAAAATTCTTTCATTTCATTTTCCCGAATTCACATAAATTTTTTTAATTTCAAACGCCTACATTTCAAATTGTATTTTCTTACAAATATAATTTTGAAATTCTTCCTGAAGTTTCAAAATTCTTAGTTGAACAACTTTTTTAATCTCGAGTTTTCGAAACTATTTTTACTGAAAATTTAACAATTCTGAATGCTTTAATATAAATTAATCAAATTTTCAAGGCTTCCAATTTAAAATCGTTTAGTTTTCAGGGAGTTAAATTTGTAAATTTTGAAGACTTGATATCAAATGTTTAATGTTAAATGTTTAAAATTTTGTTATTTGATAGATTTCTAATTCCAAAAAGCCTTGAACATTTAGAAAGGCTTTCAGTTAACAAAACAACGTGTGCGAAATTTTGCTATTTACAAATTACAAATTCTTTAATTTCCAATATATTAATTTACAATCCTTTAATTTGAAACTGTCGATTTGGTAATATTTAAACAAAATTCAGATTTAAAAATTGTTGAATTTGTGGAATACATAGGAAACTGTGGATTTCGGAAAAGTTTTTAGTATAAGATTGTTAATTTTACGTGACATAATTTATAATTGTACGAATGCCTATAGTTTTTGAACACTTCTATTTCAAATGATCAAATGTTGAAGGCTTCGTATTTACCATTTTCGAATTCTCTGAGGTATCAGCTTTAAATGTTTCAACTTTGAAGAGTTTATCTCAAATTTCGAAAATTTTATTGTACAATTGTTCAATTTGTATGTGTCCGCTAAAACACCTGGAATTGGTTAAATGTATTTATCAGCTCTTTAGCTGCCTTCATTATCGAACAAATACTCATATATTAATATATACTTCGATATTTTTGCCAAGCTTGCATTTCAAACATTTAAATTTTTAAGGTTTCTAATTTAAATCGTTCAATTTTCAGGGAGTTCGGCATTAAATGTTTTATGTTGAAGACTTCATATAAAATATTGAATGTTCATTTTTTTTCAATTTTTCAATTTTATAAACATTTAATGCAAAAGCCTTTATTGATCAGAAAGTTTTTAAGTTAATAAAACAATATTCACGAAAATTTTACATTTAAACATGACTACTTTAATATCAAATATTTTAATTTGCAATATTTAAATTTAGATTTTAGTATAAAATTATTCATATTGCATAGCTTTATATGGTGATTGTACAATACTGAATGCCTAAAATTTTGAACACTTCAGTTTAAGATAATCAAATTTTTAAGGCTTTCAATTTACCATTTTTGAATTTTCGGAAGTATCACCTTCAAATATTTTAATTTTGAAGATTCCATCTATATTATATTTTGAACTTGTTTAGTGGCACAATCTCTTCAATTTGTTTAAAGATTTTTATTTGTATGTTTGATTCATTGTGAAGTATATACAACACTGAAACACACCAGTAAGGAGTTTCGCTGATTAATTATTGAAAGATTGTGATCAGTGAAAAACACTCAATAATTAGTGAAAATCCTTACTGGTTTCATGCAGACACCCACTGTAAAAAATACGTTTTCCTACAAAATTAGGTAATTTTTCCACAGAAAATTTGATAAATTTAAGAAAGTTCAGAAATATTCCCTAAAAGTTAAAAGATTAAGCGATTCCCATAATTTAGTGAATTTCTCTCATTTACATTGCGATTTTCTTCAAAAAGTTGGACATTTTTCCGATAAATTTGAAGACATTTTTCAAAGTTAGAGACTTGAGTTGAGTAAACCTCAAATAATGTGGGGAGATTTTTCAATTTTTGTGACTTTTCCCAAAAGTTGAAAAAATTTCAGATGAAACTTAAAAGACATTTTCTATGAGAAGGATATTATAAGTTATTATTTATTCAAATGATATTTCCGAGTTTCTAATTTATTGACACGTACCGTAAAATACCTTTACAAAAGTAAAGAATGAAAATATTAATAATTATTTTATTTTTAACTTTCAACATAAATTACTGTTTTTATATTTCAACTAAATTATAAGAGATTGTATCTCAAATTTCTTGGCAAAACTTCCACAATTTGTAGGATGTATTCTCTAAGATACTTTGAGGTTTTTAACAAAATCATGTTGACAAAAATTACACAAATGGGTCGATTTTTAAAAATAATATTGGTAAAAATCCCCCTAAATCAAGCAAGCTGTATACTATAACGTTTTTTGAGGGGAATTTCCGCAAAATAAATTGGGGGAATTTCCCCAAATTTTAGGGAATATTCAGCAAGATATTGTGGTGAAATATTTCACAAAGTATCTTTGGGAAATTTTCTCAATATATCTTTTGGCAAATAAATTCCCACACTTTGGTATAATTTGTGTTTCTCATTATATGAATTCCAGAATTGAGTCACAAATTCATAAAAATTTGTATGCATAAAATCATATGAATTTTTCCTAAATCCAGACAAATTCTACTCAATTAATGCCAACCATTTCAAGTTGAAACAATTTCAAGTATTTCATTTTACTGCGAACGCTTACAGTATAATACGTTAATATTGCATTATAGAAGTCGCTAAGAATCTTTAGTTGTATTTTAGAATCTCTTTTCCTAATAAAAAACCTGTATTATATATTCGATATTATTTTATTTAGAACTAATACATTTATAAACAATGTGTAATTTCAAAATGTATGATTCCTTAAGCTAACTTAAGCTTCCACACAAAATGTCTCAAATTGTTGAAATTGGGACAACTTCGATCGTGACTTTCAGAAAGCCCTTATTACATTGTTAATCGTCAGTTGACTCTGCCGATGCCTGGAGGTAGGAGGCAACAATTGCGTTGTTGCTGTTAGCGCCTTCGATGTTTTACGATCGCCAATTACTTGGTTCCCCTCATTGGTGTGCCACGTACAAATATATACGTTCACGCACGATCCTATATGCTCATATGTACCTGTACCTGAACTAATAACTAGTGGTACAATCAAGAATGTAATAAGAGTGGGCCATGATAACACTATATCTATAGTGAATAGGTACCTATAGGTACCTATCGCACATTACAACGTACATAGCGTAAACTGTATCAGGTACCACTGTGCGGGCACATAACTCCTGCGGGCTGACGTTTCAATCAACTGGAGCGTGCGTTACTTCTCATCAGTTTTATCGCAGCCCTGAGCCGGCCCTTTCGAGAAATCTTGGACTCTTCAGTCAGCCTTTTCCGATTTATAGATGTCCAGTTCATAGGCTGGTGATCAGGTAGCCTTAGATGAGCCTCCAGGGGCAATGCATGTGGGTAGACTTGAAGATCATGAACGAGGTGTAACCTCCAACTTGGATCACCCAACCTCATTAATTTTAATCTCCAACATGTCAGGTTGTCTGTAGATTATTTCAATAATTAATGGCTAAAAGATTCAATTTATATCGTGTTGAAAAATTACCCATTTTTGAATGATCCATTTTATTTTTACCTTGCAACAATTTTTTGTTTAAATTGGATGCGAGCTTATTAGTCGGGAAGAGCTAGATCTTGGTCATTGGTTTTGTGAAGTTGAGGAGCAAAGGTAGAAGTCGAATCGCAGGAACGATCTCTGGCGTTAAATACATTTGGATGAGGGACTCCGTTTCTTTTCACCTGTGCCACCGCGAGCAATAAATAACCGCCAGCTTAGCTGATTTTACTGCCGCGTGTTTGGGTGATCCCAATAACGCCGCTTGAAGCAAGGACCAATAACACGAAGAAAGCCAATCTTCGCGCTAACTAGCCGTTGAAGCGGCCCACTGCCAGACAATACCGAGACCCTGGTTAACCTTTGAACGAAAGGCTTGAAACCTTTGGGTATTAAAGATTTTTTAGTAGCGCAACCGACCGAGTCGCGATTAATTATGTCTTCAGAATAATTAATAGTGTTTCTTGTTTACGTACTGCTTCATGTTCGTGATTTACCTTCTTCAATAGCTAGAACAGGTGACCTTAGATAAGAAGTTGTACTTGATGTTCATTCAGAAACGCTCCATAGAGCATGGGAAAAGGTTTTTCGTATTTGTGAATGCTTATTAGTTTAATTACGTTGGATAGTGTTAAATGCCTGATGTAGGTCGTAACTGTTGGAGAAGGTTCGCTTAAACGCTTATGTTTAATATGATAGGTCAAACGTGCGTTGTTAATATATCACGAAATCACTAGAGCCTGGGAAAAGGTTTGATAGGGATGCTTATTTGGAATACATTTTATTTTACTCAATTTGCTGCAAGGATCCTGTGGTGTCTTTTGTCTTTTAAAAGTTCCGTCTTCTCATGATATTCGTTAGTTGTAGATGATTCAAAAGGGGAGAGTTATATGACGAAAGTAGGGAAAAAAGAATTTTATTTGCGGGCGAACCCAGCGATTAAATTGAAATTTGACCGCTATCCTAGAATTATGAGAATTATCTCGATTGCCCTACCATCAAAAATTCGCCTTTGATTAATTTATCCGGCTGCTATTTAAGCGCACGGAATTCGACGGGTTCTGCACCGCTTGCCGGTGATAAATCGTTTAACTTAATGGCTAATATTCTAACGTATAGCCACATCGAGTCACACCGTCACTACGACAGGTATTCTGCCTACGCAGAATTTGCCACGTGGTCTATGTTTCTTACTTCATTAAAATACGATGATTTATCATACAATTAATTTACCTGAATGTTTTGTAAATAATCATAAAACAAACGCAAATATTGCTTTGGTTGGATAGGAAGTAAAGAGTATTGAATATCGAAAATATGAGTTAATTAAATTTCCTCAATTTGGACCGTATTTATTCCATGTATTCCACACTCTGTAATTACTTGATTGGTCAGATTGCATGTAATTGAAAATGGAAGATAATGAATTTGAGTGCAAGGTTCTACCAAAGTAAATTCGACTTGTCGAAAAGGACATTGCAAGTCTACAAATTGGATCTGATAGCAGGTTGAGAACCTAATTTCGGTGAGCACGTTTTTCCCTAACGCGTATACACAGGCCTCGTAGCCAGTATCTATATAATAACTGGTTAAATTCCAGTAGTAGCCATCCTTACGAACGGTAGCCTCTAATCAACCTAATTTCAGGTTCCTTCGCCTCAGTGTTGGGCAACATTGGAATTATTTGGTAATTGTAACTGATTGGAATGTGAGCTCACTCTTTAGCCCAGTGAATTTTATCCATAGGTCTCATTCGGACTATACAGAATACTTTTTAGTCAAAGTTCAAAGTAAGGAGTACAATCTTAAAACTACTTTAAAACCAAAAAAACGATGATGATCTTTATAAATTAAGTTTATATCGCATAACTGACCGAAGGAAATCTTAACTATTGATGTTGGATGACACAGTATAGGAACTTGGATCTATCAATAATTTATCAGGCCATAAATTTAGTTGTCTGGAAACGGTATATACTTTCGTTATAGATATTGGAAGGTCCTAATTTAGTAGCTATCCCTTGCATTTGATCAATATTCAATATTCGGGTAGAAGTGTCACGCGCTCTCATTCTCACCGTGTAATAAAGTACACTTTAATAACTGAGTGAGAAAATCGTATATCGCCCTAATGCCCGGTCTAGTGCAGATCGAAAGCGAAACAGCAAATCAAGTCAGCAATTAAAATTGCCCGCTGCGGAATCTTGTTTAAAAAAAGAGCAACGAAGATTAGGAAAGGAAATATACGCTACGTAATCCATTTAAAATCATAAATAAGTAAAATGTCTCTTTGAGGAACTATTGTTTGAAGTAAGATTTTTCTTGACTCAAAGAATTGTACAGTTGAAAATTGGTTCCTTTTTGTTTGGACATGTCGAATTTGTTTGTTTATAGAATGGGGGCGGGAAGATACAAATATTTTTGATACATCTTTGGGGAATCCCTCGTAAGTCTGGCAACCCTGCCGACAGTGCAGACACACGTGAATCAGCCAATGTTTCGTCCAGATAGTTCGCCTTCCCTCCATCATTATCTCGATTTAATAGCACGTCGTTAGAAGTCGTATTCTCGAAGAATGGGACCGTAAAAATATCTAACTCAGATTTAGGCCACTTCAGATCGTGAAGGTTTTTTTGACAATGGGATACTCTGCTGTGTGGTATAGTGTTTTATATTTTTTCAACAGAGAAACATAAAAACTGCGCTGTAAATATATGTATCCTATCAAAGTATACCCATAAAAGGGCACTAAGACTTTTGGGGCCATTCCGAAATACTTCATATTAAAATGTGGATTATGTGTTTAGTGCTTATTCTTTCGAAATTCAGGGTAGTCCATTAACTTAACATTATTCCTAATAGGGAATTTTACACTTTGCGGTAAAACAAAAGATCAAGAAGGTTTTGTGTATTAACAACTTGGAAAAGGAAAACAGATCGTAAAAGATTTAATTGATACCATTTTTATTTCAACGAGTCTGAATTCAAAAACGTTGATCAGTAGTAGGCCAAAACAGAACATTATCATCAGGCGTTTGCCAGAGGGGTACAATTTTCCCCAGGCATATATGGTTTTTGCCTATGCTTGGGAGCGATTGCTGTATAAAAATCATGTCATTTTCAAAATATGGGACCGATTTGCTACTTATAATATAATGCTGCAACCGAATAATGGCTTATTATCTCGTTCACCCTATATATCGAAATCGCAAAACTATAGTTCAGTTCTCCAGCTTCAATCTGGCGGCACAATTTCACGAGTTGGATGAAGATGCATTCAGTTGTTGGATGTGTGCTCGTATGTATTCGGTGACCATTCAAGCGACTAACACAACCCGCTCCATATTCAAGCAGGTAGCGAGCATGGTTTGATCAAACTGCAGAGCTTGGGTGTGTTCAGCAGAGCTCTTCTCCGTCGGCCTGGTTTGGTTGCCTCTACGCGTGCTTTCTCAGCAGGTATATGAGCATATGGGGTACATGTTCCAACATAGATTCACACTCGTATTGGGGACCACACAACCCCAGAATCCACAGTGTTATATATCTATAGCGATGCATTATGAATATTCAACTGGGTGCCGGCATGGCTGCGTTCGAATCCATTATTCATTCCTCTCTGGCACCATCGCGCTCTCGGTTGCGTTTTCCGTAGCGGTTCTCGAGAGACAGAGTGAGAGAGGAAGAGAGCGAAAATGGATGGCTGATAGAAGGAGAAAGAGAGAAGTGGAGCACTGTCGCTGTTTTCGTTTTATTCCAGCTCAAAGAATGCGCCCTCTTCGGTCTAATAATCACTTGGAGCGGGAACTCGGTCTTATGTAATAACCGCCTCCCGGATTTTTCGGATTCCTCCACTGCAAATTGCACTCACGCAGCAGAGAGGAGAAGCTGCATCCAATCAGTGTATCATACGCTTTTGTCGAAAGACATTTCAGTTCATTGTTTTAGTGAAATTCGGTAAATTCTTGGTTTTAAAAACGCTCGGTATGCGATGAGAATGCAAAAATCCTTTCATAATACGATCATATAATATAAATTTTTCTGAAAGAAACCACAAGAATGTTCACGTGTCATTCACAACTAAAAATTATAGCACTTTGTGTATTCAGAAATTGGACGTTTAAAATGAGACTTACGTCAGTCGAACGCAGAAACCTAAATAGATGATTTGGGCCATTAGCATATTAACTTATTCCAGAAGAACACGCAAAAGAGTTTGCAACATTCAAAGACCTTCGGAATCTGCTTCAAAGTTTGATGAAATATAAAAGCCTGCATAATAACGAATATTTCTTTAAAAAATGAGAGTGTAAAAATTTTTGTTTCGGCCAACATTGGGAGTATAAAAAATTTTCACTTTGTGCAAGAAGTAATTCTGACTAAATCTGATTTTCTTCTCTACGATTTGAATACCTTTTAGCAATTTGCGTTCTTAGAAATGATCCGTAGCACGTGCGTTTGTTAATGGCGAACGAATGAGCCTCACACCCTTGGCTTTGCGCAACCCTTATTTATCAGCATGATCTCTGCTATCGGTAAATACGATCTTGTCAAATCCCACCCTGGTCGATTAATGTATCAAACGTCACAGGATTATAGCAGGGTATCTAATTTACGATTTATCCTTGCAGTCACATTCAGCAATAATTACTGGTTATTCGGATACCTTAGGTTTGTTGACACAGTGCTAGTTATCCTCACTGACAGTATTCATTACTAGAAAAGATTTGTAGAGTTCTTTTACTATAATTTTAATATCATACATCATTCCGAGATAATGAGTAGTTTCTACTACCTGTATGAGTAAAGAACTACAAATCTTTCTATCATGTTGATGAATCTCCAATAATCATTTATTTGATGACACAAAAGAACATGATTATCGTTCGACCGCTAACTATGTGTTTTGCTTTGTTCTAGGTAAGTTGTGACCGGAGAACAGTTATCGACCTTTAGTTAATAGTCCAAGGGTGAAACCCAGGATGACGTTCAGGTGTGTGCCGGCCTTTCAGACTCTTGGAGGCGGTGACTGTGGTGCATCCTGGGTGAGTCTATTCTCTGTAAAAACAAAAATTAATATTTCTTGGGGGTATCTACTAAACCGGATATAATTAATCTACGAGAAAAACCTTTGTCCCTGGCTTGGGTGAAAAAAAGTTGAATAATATCAGACAATTATGGGTGATACGGCTATAAGATGCCTCTTTGAAATATTACAGTGGAAATCCTCACTCTTCTTCAGTCCTTTCACGCTTAAAGTAAAATTAAGGGGCGAGTCATTGCCTACACTGGCAAGTGCCTAATTCTAATTATGAGTGATTTATTAAACGCGTGGTAAAACAACTCTCCATAAGTGGAAATATCTCGCGAGAGAAACACGAGGAAAATATTCGTTAATGATCAAACTTGAAATGGCGCCTTTCGTAGTTGCACGCGAGAGCAATGGTGGAACCGGTCGTTCAGGGAGCAATAACAAGATGTACTCATGGTGTACTCATGGGGTACTCATGGCGTACGCTTGCGCGACTTTAAACTTAGATTCATACCTTCCTTCTTATTCTTTCTGTTATTATTGCTTTGTTCCTTTTCTCCCCAGCCCCTTGACTGCCTCTCTTTCTCTCTTTCGAGCGGGTAAATAACTCCTCACAGTTTACTTACTCTACCTCTGGGTTTATAATGGAGATTATCTTATTTGTGTTGGTACTTGAGACTCGTTTCGGTCTTGGATAACCTTCAAGTAAGCGCGAGAGGTAGAGAGGAAGGGTATGGATGAAACGAAGATGAATAAACTAGAGAGAAAGAAAGAGATATTCTAAGAAAGCGTGGGGCGTCAGAAGAAGAGGGTAGCTCTGTTGGCAGGGAGACTGAGATTATTACGCGGTCTTCTTGATTCTCCAGTCTCGTTTTTTCCTGGGTTTTTTCTCGTTAGAAAAAAGTTCTAGTCCTTAAAGAACACCCTGACCCACCAGACTTCCTTTTCCTTCGTTATTATTATTCGTTATAAATTTAGACGATAGTAGGATGCCCAACTTTTATTACTAATAAGTTACATGCAAAGTGGTGAACTTTCTTCCTTAAAAAGAAGTTTATTAAAAGTCAGTGAAGATTTCTTCAGGCTCAATTATCTGAAACAATGGAACAAGTGTTTAACTCTTATCTCTTTTGGAAAAATTATAAGGCCCTAAAGAATTCTAAAAGGCATAAACTCTTACCTTACCCTCTTTTTACTCGTAATTTACGATCTTGGCACGAGCGCTTTTAGAAAAAAGCAAAATCGGTAGAAAATAAATTCCGAGTAATTGTTTTCTCTCCGATACTTCAGCGAATAATTTGGGTTTCAAGATATTATTTTACCCGATAGTTATCCCTTATTTCCGGAGAAGGTTTTGCGAGGAGGTGGTATGAATCTTTTTGCATTCGTTTTATTGTAGATTTACGATTTCCGACACTTATCTTATTTTTTATTAGTTTTCATTTTTAGATATCTTATTATGAAAAATACACATGTGAGCTTTAATCCTTATTGTTAGGTTTGTAATTGATATGTCGTAATAGTTTCATATTGTTTTTTCAACAAACGGAAATCAGAGCCGGAGATGTCTATATTCTATTATCCAGGTGTCTACCTGGCCGGGAAATCGGGAACACCGGGAAATTACCGATAATTTGATTCAGTGACCGGGATTTTTACTCTGTACTGTACTAATATGCAAATTAAAAGTGGTTTCATACATTTTACTAGTATAATTCTGCATTGGAACAGGGAATTCAGACTGCTTCAGTCCGTATAAAGAATCAGGTTTTAGTTTTTCTCTTTATGGAATCCAGACCATTTTATGAAATATTGATTTTTTGCAATAAAATGAACCAGAATACCATTCTGCAGCACATAATAAACTATACACAAACTCTACGCAATAGTAAAGATTACAGAGAATTCCATAAAATTTTATTACGTACTGGAGGATGGCCTTCTTTTATTTACTTTGTGACCAAAACCTATCGAAATAGACTTTATCCCACACACAGAGCAACTGAAATCTGATTAGGGTAAGGAGGGGCAGCGCCGACCGGTGGGGTAAAGGCGACTTTGCTTATAACATCGCTATTATTTAATAATTTTAATTCTACTTTGCATTAAATAAATCTATTTTATTAAAGAGATAGTGTGACTTACTAAAAGCTTGAAAATTGACGTTGTAAAAGAAAAATTATGCAGAAAACAGTTTTGACAACGAAAGAATGGAAGATTCGCTGGCAAAAATATAAAGTTTTCAACATCAATGGCAATACTTACAGTATGAAAATTTGTTATTTTGACAAATAAAATAGTATCACATTATTTTATTATAATCATTGAACGTAATTCAAGTCCAAAGTATCTTAAATATCGTAAATAATTGAGGCCTCACCAGGGGGGCAAGCCCGACGAAAATAATAGTTCAAAAGTTCTTAGGTTATGATAAATGATCGGTAATGTAGAAGAGCCACTTATCTTCTGGGCTACATGCAAG
>CAKNWT010301445.1:0-10036 GCA_932066315.1 Andricus coriarius | reverse complement strand
TTTTTTTTTACTTATTCTGAACTGTATGCGTAAAAGTTTCCTGAGTGAGTTAAGCCTTAAATAGCCTTTTCAGTCCAAATTAGAACAGAAACAACTATAACTTATGAAGCTTTTACATACAGTTCAGAATAAGTAAAAAAGAGACAGATTTACCTTTTAGCAAAATTCATAAATTTTTATCGAAGAGCATACTTTTCTAGCAACATTTTACGAAATATTAAAGAGAGAATAATCAATATTTGGTATTATGCTGAAAAACTTATGTGCTTTTATTTATATATGCATATTTTTTCACGTGAAATGAAACAGACCTACGTTATTTCCGAAAAACTTGATGTAAAATAATAATCAATAAAAAGGGTGATTTTCAGGACGCAATAACTTGATACTTTAACTAATACTTTAACTAATATAAGGGTAACTTTGATTAGAAATGTACAAGATATGTGATATTTCACGGAAACTAAAGTTACATTTTTTTAGGCCAATTTTTCATTTAAAAATCTCTTCTAGAAGTCATATCTCCTAAACTATTTAAGAGAAAACATAAAAATTTTTTTTTAATATTATAGGGTATTTTCTGCACTTAAATTGTTGTTTAGACTATTTACGTGTGCGATACAGTCAAAAGGAAACATTATAAAAAACTGCCTTTTTTCATCTGTTTCATAAGATTTTAAAGCCTTCTGAATGTGACTTGATTTTTCAACTATTAGAGGCTTATTTTGGATGCCAAATTAAATGGTTTATACCAATTAACATTAATTTTGCAATGATTTTAACAAAAACATACTTAATAACCCCACAACAAAAATAAAAAATTATAACTTCTTAAAAAGGGGCCAAACAAATTTTTCCATTCAGGCCTTAAAATACTCGGGAGGCATCCCCGAAACCTATTCAGAAAGAAACTTAGGCGAGCACTTTTCAGTCATAAGTGGTTCAAGCTAGCCGTGGCGTGGCCAGAAAACAGAAAAATGTTTACTGAAAACAATAATGAGTCCAAAAGTATTACCACACAAAATAAATAATTGTTAACCAAAATAGTTCATTTTTAAACCAGAATGATTAATTCTTTACCCAAAAAAGGCGAATTTTCAACGAAATACATAAACTACGCAGCACCCTAGGGGTGGGGTCAAAAAGTGGCCAAAATTGGGCCTCGTGGTTTATGGAAGCCCTCTTAGCGGCTGTAAAAGCTTGTAGTTGTTGGACAGGCTGAAGCGTGTGGGACGAGGGAGTCAAACGGATCTCGGCCTGCATGTGTATGGATATGGATACAAGGATCCCTATAAACGGGCTCTCCTGGTATGAATGATTGTGGTATGGTAGAGGGGTGAAAGAACCCAGCTAACGAACGAACGGATATTCATTGTGTGTCTCACTCAATGTGGCACTTTAACACCTATGGGTGCGAAGATGTCCTAACGGCCTCTAGGGGACACCGAAAACCTTCCCGAGTAATCAGTCTTACCCCTGCATGCGGGACTCTGCAAGGGTGGACCTTTTATTTACCTAGCTGCTTGTGGGATCAAATTGAAGCACGCAAAAATAAAACAAAAATTGAAGGAAGGAGGAAGGGAGTTAGTGGAGGGGGGAGAGGGCTTGGGCCCGAATGGACCTAACATACCCCCTTTCTCTCAATCTGTCTCTCCGGCAAGCCAATCTCATGCGGCGGCTGTGCTCCCGGCTCTTTCCGGAACTGAGGGATTGACGGTCCTTCTGAATGAGACTATGGAGACGGGAGCAGCTAATGAGTCGAACCCAAAAAAGAAAGGCATCACCGGTTCCAGAAGAGAGGGAGGGGCTCAGTCATCGGGGACTGGGCTGACAGCTGCCCTGACGGTGATGGTGGCGGATAGATGCTACCTTAGCTCGTTGCTCACTGCTGAGCAGTTCGATCTCTTCAGGGAGGCCACCTGGAGGGCGTTCGAAAGAGTGTCCCCGACTCAGTGGCTAAAAATTGGCTGCAAAATCTGCAAAATCTATCTGTGCGGCGATCCTGCAACACAGTATAACCTATTCGTCGATGGTGTGGTGCAGCAGGGTCGAAATGTCATAATCAGAGGACTGATTCTAAGAGGAGTCACTGGTGCCTCGAAGTCGACACCCACTGTGGCACTGGGGGCACTAATAGGGTTGAAGCTCCTCCAAATAACTATCAAGGCCATGGCTGCGAAGGTAGCGAGTAAATTAAATATGGTAAATGGCGGAAGGATCTCTACGGAATTACGGATCCCAACCGATATCGCGAGTAGGCCGACCCTAAGGATGCTCATCGGCAAAACGCAAATTCTCTACTTCTATGACAAGATGTATCGCGTTAGCCTGTCCACGAGAGATTAATGGATTAACGGCGAGGCACACCTGCTCTACGACACAGTCCTACAATCTGAGGTTATGGCCGTGCTCCAGTGCGCCTAAAAGGCACAGGAGCATGGCAACAATGAGGCTTTGAGGCACTAAACAATCTAGCGACGGAAAATCGAGTAACTCTACTTTGGATCCTTGGACATAATGGCATCAAAGGCAATGAGATCTCGGACAGGCTGACAATACCAGCAGTAAGAGAAAGCTTCACTGGTTCCGAACCAGTTGTCGGAATTCACAGTAGGTTAGTCAATGAAGAAATATACAGTTAACTGACCGAGAAAGATCTGACAGGACAAAACACTCATGGGTTTAATTTCAAAACCTAATCGAGCTAAAGAAACACGCAAGTTCGGTAGGAAAGACGTTAAAGTCATAACAGAAATGTTTATAGGACATAGAAATCTCGACTATTACAGACATAAGATAGGGCTCGCAGATAGCCCCCTCTGTAGCCTGTGTGGAAAGGATGATGAGACAGCTGTCCATATCCTTTGTCACTGCACGGAAGCGTCTGGCGCTCACGGGCAGTGACTGCATTAGTCACACTTAGGCCTACAACAAGACGCAAAGGGGTTACCCAAGCGGCAAAAGCTCTTGTGGTCTCAACCCAATCAATATTTTAATATGAAATGATGAAATCCACGAACACTGAACTGATTAGTACAAGATGTTCTGGTACAAGATAGTGAATATGTGATAAGTGAATAGAGGGCGGAGAGGGGAAGTAGGGAAAGAGAGGGGAAGTAAGGGGTGGGGAATTAGGCGAAAGGAGTGGGAGGAGGGAAGGGAAAGTATGTGACGGAGAGAATTTGTTTTAAAGTTTTTTTTGAAGTTGTTTGACTAATATAAAGATAAAGAACACCAATTATAATTTCTGCTTGTCGTCGCGGTAGAGCTTGAGCATTCCTCTCATGAATTTGACGGCCATGTTGGTTGTAGCATTGCTACTAACAGGGTTTCCCATGCCAGACAGACAGAGATAGAAGAGGAAAGTGACTAAGAAGAACACCAACATCCATAAATTGTAATGGAGAGTCTTTTGACAATTTTGAAACGCTTGTCGCTTCCCCAGGATCGTCGGGGCGCCCCTGGAGCCACCGCTGGGGACCACAGCATGCGGGAGAGTGCTGACGGTGAGCTGCGAGATGGTCAGGCAGATTTCACCAATCAAACAGCAGGCCAGCAAGAATATCTGCGACATACGGTAAGCAGTAAAACATCAACTGTGCGTTAGCTATTTACAGCCAACCACCTCAACACAAATACCGTGGGAGAGCATGAAGTGGGACACCACAATGAATGAGGAGTTGGTGCGTCTGTATTATGAGAGTGCGAAGTTTGAGACCCCACGCGAAAAAGGATACAATTTTACAACCAAATTTGCTGCAAAGTATCCTCAAATAGAGAAAGTCACACTAAGAGATCTTATCCCTAAGGTACAGGACATCAGGACTAATCTACACATCTCAGAAGATGGAGCAATGGAGATTAAACAACAGATGGCTTTGACGTGGAAAAACGACGGCAATGAACATCAGTTAGAGGAAGCCGCGCAACACGAACAAGCAGCGGCAATCGATGTTCTTCCTCAACCTGGTGATGATCCAGCACCACCACATCCCCCAGAGGTAGATGGCCTAATACAACCAGAGCCAGAAGCTAGGGTCTAGCAAACAAGAAGGCGATTGAAATGAACATACCATATGAACAGAGACGTAATGTGCTTTTATTTTTTGGCAAAGAAAAGTGGGCAAAGTGTAAGAAGAGAATATCATAGACTATTCTTACTGAAGTACCCAGAATTAGCCACAACAATAAAAGAGCAGAATCTGGCAGATCAAAAACACTCAATATCTGTAAACAGACTGCTTTCGGCTGTTGAAATAGCTGCCATCGAAATGGAAAAGGAACAGCAGCTTCCTATTGATGAACTTCCCTTGGAAGATTTGGACAACGAAGACCTCATTGAAGCTGAAGGCATAGGTGCTAGGGATAATAAACATCAAATACTGGATGCACTAGAACTACATCCGGACATTAATAACGATGATCTGAACAGCGAAATCCCAGAAAAACTACAGCACCTTGAATGGAATTTTGGTCATGCTTTACTAGAGTTCAGACATGTAGAATCAACACAAAGGCATTATCTGCTCAAGATGAACATCGCAAATGATTTGCGTACACTAATAGAACACCTGAACAACAAGGTCTTACCTATGCATTTGAACGCAATACAAACTATGTTAGACGTGCAAACTCTTGTATACTGTGCAGCTGTGGCAACCCTTAGAACGTTGGGCCGCAGAACTAGACCTACAAATGCAGTTTTTGCTCCAGGAAGGGAGCGAGATCCACCATGGAAGATCAGGTTGGATATGTATGTCAGCAAAGTAAGGTGCAAATTGGGTCGACTTACTCAGTATAAAAAAGGAAATACATTACCCGCCCACTTATCGCACTACCAGATATCGCGACTTCCCCTAGTTGTTTTGCTCCCACTGCCGACACCTGTAAGCGCACGCATTAAACAAATGCTCGCACGTAAACATATTTTTTTTTCTAAATATTGACATTCAATGTAACCTACTGAAGAGGTTAATACTTTATTCTTTCTTTCATTTTAAGTGCCTAATTCATAAATGGCTAGCAATTCTGGACCGAAAAAGAAAAAAACTTTAATGCCTGCCTGTCCAGAATTCTCAAATATTAAACTTTTCTTCAAAGAAAACTTGTAAGACAACACTAAGTTTTTTAGGATTCATAGGTAAAATTAGTATAATAACCTCTGAATATTCTCTCTAACTTGTTTAATCAACTGTGAAATTTTGACATGAACTTTTTTGAATAGATTCGACTTGCTCAACCAATCAAATATGAGGATAAAGCGCAAGGGAAAAAAGTTTTTTGATGCAGTGGGGAAACTCATTTAACGCGAATCCCAGTCCCAGCCTCTCGCGATAAGTGAGAGGGTATTGTAGAACCAGAAAGCTGATACAACATATTACTAAAATCATCCACCCTCGTTACATCGAGACATTAACACCAGTAATATTGGATGATATTATAGACGCCCAACGTAAGAGACTTGATGTTCTTACTACCAGACTGCGTCGGCACAAGAAAAGTAGTGCAAGAAGGCAACAAAATCGAACCTTTCAGGCAGATGAAAGAAGGTTCTACCGTGAACTGAGTGTAAGACAAAACAACCAGCAAGACACCAACGTGCCGCAATTCGAAGACATGACTAACTATTGGTCGGCTGTTTGGGGGAAAGCGAACAGAAGCAATTTAAACTCTGTATGGTTCCAACTAGAGAAGTCAAGAGCTAGCAATGACCCTGAAATGGAGCTGACCAACATCACAGCTTTAGATGTTTCAACGGTTTTGAAAAGAACAAGCAACTGGAAAGCTCCAGGTCCGGACATGGTGCACAACTCCTGGTACAAGTACCTGACTAGTGTGCACCCAGCGTTGGTACGGTGTTTTCAGAAGATCATTGAACAACCAGATCTGATGCCAGGCTTTATGCTCCAGGGTACTACGTATATGTTGGCTAAAAAACCAGATGCTCAAAATCCATCTGATTTTCGACCGATAGCCTGTCTTCCAACAATATATAAATGTCTTAAAGCTATCATATCAGATAAAGTATATTCTCACAGCGACGAGAATGACATCCTTACAGAAGAAGAAAAAGGATGTCGTAAAAACAACCATAGACGTTGTTACCATGAAGCAAGCTCGTTAACATCAAAGAAACTTGCATATGGCATACATTGAATACAAGCAAGCGTTTCCTTCCGTACCACATGACTATTTGCTTGAAGTCTTAAAAATATACAAAATTTGCCCACGCATCATTGACTTCCGAAGTCGTGCGATGATGCTTTGGGGTACAAGAATCACGTATTTTCATCATGGACAATCAAGGATAACTAGATCAATACGCATTACGACGGGTATATTCCAAGGAGACTCCTTCAGTGCATTATGGTTCTGTTTAGCGTTGAACCCACTGAGCAGAACACTAAATAGCATGTCTCATGGGTTCAAAATACATCATGCTGAGAATGGTTATCAACTGTCTAATCTTCTATACACGGATGACCTGAAGCTATACGCTAGTTTAGACCACAAACTGCAGCAAGTGATCGATGTCACAAAGCAGTTTTCCAATGATATCCACATGGAGTTCAGACTAGATAAATGCACAATAGTGCATTTAGCCAGAGGTGAATTAGGGACCGCAGAGCTAGAGAACGATTTTGAGAATGACAGCGAGCCAATGGCTGAGGGAGAGTCATATAAATACCTGGGTATTCTCGAATCTAAGGGTATTCAGCATACAATAGTTAAAAACCTAACGACTACCTTCACTACAAGACTCAGATTGGTTCTGAAGAGTTCTCTTAACTCGGCAAACAAGATCTGGGCAATCAACACCTATGCCATCCCTCTCCTCACGTACTCCTTCGGGCTCATCAAATGTTCGAACACCGACCTCGAACGATTAAACAGAATCATCCGCGTAGAAATGACGGAGCACCTAATGCACCACAGTAATTCTGCGGTTGAAAGGGTAGTTCTACCACGACATAGAAGGGGTAGAGGCATTGTAGATATCAGGAAACTATGTTTAGCATTCAACCCATTGAGCAAAACACTAAATAGCATTTCTCATGGGTTCAAAATACATCATGCTGAAAATGGTTATCAACTGTCCCATCTTCTATACACGGATGACCTGAAGCTATACGCTAGTTTAGACCGCAAACTGCAGAAAGTGAACGATGTCACAAAGCAGTTTTCCAATGACATCAACATGGAGTTCAGACTAGATAAATTTAGTGCACGTACCTAGAGGAGAATTAGGATTCACATATCTAGAGAACGAACTAAAACACTAAAGGACTCAGATTGGTTCTGAAGAGTTCTCTCAACTCAGAAAACAAGATTAGGGAAATCGGCACCTATGCCATCTCTGCCCTCATGTACTCCTTTAGGCTCATAAAATGGACGAGCATCGACCTTTAAAGGTCAAACACCTGTTCATAATTTAATAAAAATTAAATATGTTAGTCAGCTCCATTTCAGGGTTATTGCTTCCTCTTGCTTTCTCTAGTTGGAACCACGCAGCGTCTAAATTGCTTCTGTTTATTTTTCCCCAAACACCCAAACAGTAGTTAGTCATGTCTTCCAATTGAGGCACTTCGGTGTCTTGATGGTTAGTTTTCTTTACACTCAGTTCATGTTAGAATCTTCTACCCCGACATAGAGCGGTTAGAGGCGTTTTAGATATCAAGAAACTGTGTAAGTCACAAGTTATACAGTCCCTAGACTATTTTAACAGCAAGCGAGATGTCCAAGTGTTTCTGGCTCTTGCTTGCACGCTCGGCAGTTAGTATCGCCTACAGGTATATTCATTATGCGCTCGCGGTAAACTTAGGTGTCTATAACGCCGTCTTGACAGGCAAAAAGAAATCCCTCAGTCTCCGATCTCAATCCAGCAGACTTGAGAAAGATGTTGGATAGACCTATCGAGAGCTCTTCTCTACGTCTGATGCCGTAGAATTTACCATGAAGGGGCTCGTCAGCATGTTCTCTTAGTAGCAGCGTATCTTCTGCTTCCTGTACACGACTTTTGAGCACCGAAGGTGTTGGTGATGCTAGGCCATGTGTAGTGTCGCTGGAATCAAATGGAAGGCCAAGCTCCTCTGCGGCCCTATCTGCGGCACGGTATAGAAACGCCGCAACATTGACGACTTCATGTTGATGTATGAGTCGCATAAGACAATCTGCACTATTTAGAACTGAGCAGGCGTGTGCTTTGGTCAAGTTGCTTATTCTTTCCCGATAATTCGGAAGCCCACATTTTTCTGAGAATTTGGCGATACCTTTTTATAAGGGCCGTTTTTAACACACGTACATTTTGGGTTTCCGATTGCGGTATTCCAAGATAAGTCTTCCTTGGTGTAGATGGACGCAGGCACACTTGTCCAGCCCGAACCTCATGCCAATCGCTCTAGAGTACCTATTCACCGCCTCCAAAGGGATGTTAAGGTCCTCTTTCGAGGAAGCAAAGAGTTTAAGGTCGTCCATGTATAAAAGGTGGTTGACCTTATATTCTCTTCTGTTTGACGGGCCACATAGGTATTGTAACAGAATTGTTACTATAACGCGGGACTCGGTACGACCCTGCACGGAAGGGTTGCCGGGCCGCACACGAGACGGAACGGAATCCCCCGAGGGGAATCGAAGTCCCGAGCAACAGCAGGGCAGTTGCTCAGTCTTGCTCCGTCGCTTGTAGCTTAAACCGGTCTTTAGTTAGTGACTTGTGTGTTGTCTCTTCGGAAAAGCTCAACCTCTCTAGCTCGGAACTCTGGTGATCCAGGCCACCCACCGAAATCTCTTGTCTCGTCAACGGGCACCTTGCCAAAACCTCGAAGCCGCCGGCACCTGACCACGGGCCGTCGGTCACTACGACGATGTAAGTGGTAATAAAGATCCACTTCTTTACCATTTAACGAACGTTCTCTTTCATTGTGTCTCTACCTAAATCTCGGCTTTCCACCTCCTAATTTCCCTCCTCGGCATTACCACGTAATACCTGGCGCCCAACCCAAAATCCCACACTTTTCCTATGCAAAATTCCAAAAACCTGCCGAGGAAAGGGACACAATTTAAAATTCAGATAGAAAACTCCAAAATTTCACGAGCCTACTCTTGAATCTTACTACCAAACTTTTTGTATTATTTTTGCATGCTATTGATTCCACAGGCCTTGCCATTTTAGGATTGATTTCTAGATCTACAATGATTTATATGTGCTCATGATTTATATATACCTGTGATTATTATCCTTGAAAATGATTGATCTATATATATGCAATGATTGATAAGTGCCTATGATTCTATATATGTTTATGCGAATAATTAATATGTGCCAATGACCTGATATATTTATGAAATAATTTTTCAGTGTCTATCAAATAATATTTGAGGTAATATGAATTTAAAATTGTGCCATGTACTAAAGTCGGTTCCAAAGGTATAGGCCCCTCACTTCTTTTGCTTGCAGCTCGCACAAAAAAAAATCTCTGATATATCTAATAAAAAGAATCTGAAAGCTTAAAGTCTTCCGAATGCAGCGATATGTTCACTTTTGTCCTGAAAAATGGTTTGCAACAGTTAGAGGGCAAAACGCCCCAAATAACAGGGTTTTTCGGCCTCCATTTTAAAGGGTCGACTTT
Source organism: Andricus coriarius (assembly GCA_932066315.1). Lineage (NCBI taxonomy): Eukaryota > Metazoa > Arthropoda > Insecta > Hymenoptera > Cynipidae > Andricus > Andricus coriarius. The sequence continues at coordinate 410 of CAKNWT010301445.1, read as the reverse complement.
GACCTGTTCCCAGAAGGAGGGCGACGTTAGGAAAAATCTGAAAAAATTCACAGATATTCTTTGAACATTTCTGAATACAATATTTTTCAAAATACTAAAATATGCAACAGTTTACTTTATATGGTGGTTTATTTACAAGAACTTTATCTTGCGAACGAATGAAGATAGGAAACAGTTTAATGGCTCCAAATGTGGAGTTTTGTCATGCGATTTCAGTGCAATAATTAAATTGATGATAAAATCATTCTTACTCAAGAGATATCATTTTAAATATTTCTGACTTTAATCAGTCTGGGCGCGTGACCAACACAGCGGGACAAGTGGCAGCAAAAAAAGTATCCTTTCTATGACAATAGTAATTCCAGAAGCAAAGAATCTTCAAGACGTTGAAATGGCCCTGCTTCGTTCAA
>CAKNWT010301374.1:0-10306 GCA_932066315.1 Andricus coriarius | reverse complement strand
GGGGATTTTAAAAATCACTTTAAAGTCTGTCTCACAAGCTTCTAGACATCATTCAGGTAGAATTAGTTGTCTTGATTCTTACGAATGTTTAAGCATATTTAAACATTCATTTATTGACGTTGACTTCAAATCACAGTTAATAATGATCACTATTCTGCGTGATATTTTTTATAAGCAACATTTAGCAACAAGTAAAATTAATATCCATAACAAAGACATTGCGTAGTCTCTTAATTTCACATTTCCACATACTCTAGTGTTATTACATATTTTATTTAAAATCTCTTCATACCTTTCGAAATATTTTAAATCTGTGAACATCCACAGAAATCGTTGGACAGATTTTGAAACCCCTTTTCAATTTCCCTGACATATTTAAGATTTTCGAAATAGATCAAAATGTGTATAGATATCATTTAAGATCCCTCGAAAATAAAATAAATTTATTGCGAGAAGTTCTATTGAAATCCTTTAAAATTGGTAAAATTCCCTGAAATCTTTGAAATACTTAAAGATCCTATCATATCCCCTAAAACTATATAAGCCTCACTTTCTTGTTGCAGAGTTTAGTGCACAGTTCGATTGTTTACCGAATGGCGATCATATTCCTGGAGTTCCTCGTCGCGAACCGTCTCCTTTTTCTTTTGACGGACACAATTCTCCTGGGAGGTCTCTTACTCCTGCTGAGCATCCTGTTCGAGAGAGGTCCAGATCTCCTCCTGTCAGCACACCTCCTTCGGCCAGGTCCATGGCTCCTTCTATAAGGCTTCCTTCTCCTGACGGATTGGGATGTGGAGTTGAACAACTTAAATTTATTCGGCTTATTTCCAATAAGAATCCGCGGCGGATATTTGAACTTCGAAGATACACTTTTCCTGCCGACAAATCAATTAAAATGAAAACAGGAAATAATACGTATGGACCTATTACAAATCAAGAACTAATTGTATTGTCAACACCCGATAGCGATGTCTTTGCAATATTGGAGTCTGTAAATGTTCTTGCTGGAATGTATATAAGTATTCATTCGGATATGAAACGTTTGAAAATAAACATGAAAAGCGGCAGGGTTACGCCACTGACACGAGTAGAAATGAATGAAACTCCAGTAGGTACCCGACGGAATGTCATGATAAGTTATTATGTACAGAATGTAAACCCTTGTGGACACAATAATCCTTTACACGATTAATTCGATTAAGAAAATGGAAAACTATAAAATATATTGTTTGTGATCAGAGGTCGGATCGAAATCTCACATGTAACTTCTCGAAATCTGAAACTAAACTCTCTCGTGACTTATTGGTTGGATTTGTATTTGGAAATGAAAACTGAATTCAAGTAAATATAAAAATACCATAATTTATGACGGATAAGTTAATTAATTCATTGCAGTTAAAAAGCTGAAATCCCCCGCAAGCGTCCTAGCGTTCTGTTGATACGCAGGGATGCTTTTCAGACTAATAACCATTGAAAGCTTGGCATCGCCAAAAGCACCGATGATCAAGACGATTAGCCAGTTAGAGTTAAAGTTTCAAATTAAAATGTTATATTTAAGTAATTTTTCACCTAAAGACCCAGGAAATGCAAACGCAGATTGAATCGGACAGTTTTACAATAAAAAACTAATTTTATTTATGTGAATATTATTTTCCAAAATCGAATTCCTAATATCGTACTTTTCACATATATGTTTGCGTATTCGATTTAATATAATTCTACAGTAGTTCGTAGCATTTTATCACAAATCACAGTCTTGTGTCATCTCTTGGCGAGGTTCCTAAAGTGTAAATATCACTTAAATGTATACATAATATGCAGTCTTATTATGAGTATTACAGGAGCACGGTAGCTTGAATAGCGTACACCGTAGAAGGATCGTGAATACCTTTGACGTCTTGAATAGCATTCGCCAGGAAAACGAGATTCAATCTCGACAAACTGAATCTATACCTGGGTCGTGAACTAGGATTCAGCAGGAGGAACACATTTCAATAAATATAAAAAAAATATCAAAGTCTGGAGCGGAGGCGGCTAACCCAGAAAATACAAATCATATCAAATCAATAATCAAGATCTGGAGCTGAAATAGCGACCAGTTAAATGTCGGATTATGTTTTTTAGCACGGAGGTGGAGTACCCAAACAACAAAATCAAAAAAGTTTTTCAGAGTCGAGGTGGCGTACCAGAAAATAAATTCAAAAATGATTTTTTTCAGAACCGAGGTGGCATACCTGAAAACAAAAAATGATTTCTAAATTCGAGGTGGCGTACCTAGATTTAAAATTACTTTAGCTGGAGGAGCGTGCACCGTGTGTTGCAAAATAAAAAAAACCTTGGTTTCTCTTCGAAAGATGTGCAATTGTCTTCCTTGTGGTACAGAAGCACTACTGAGAATACGAACCTTGTGAGAGACCAATTGAACGGTTGATGGGCCGTTCACCAGCTGGAATGATCCACTACTCGGTTGCCTTCTTAAAATCATTTCGAACGAGCTTACTTTCGAGGAAAAGCGTCCTGCGATTTTCAGTGGTAGCCGGCTGTACTAGTCAGCCTTTACTCGCTTCTCATCGCTGCATATACAATAGAGAGAGAGATAAACGTACAACTGATCCTTGATCCTCGCTCGTATCATCTGGCTACCCATATTTAGTATTTCGCAGATTGCATCCGTTACATCTGCCCCCTTTTTGGGAAGAATCCTGCTGAGGGACCTTGTCGAAACTCTTAACGGTCTTAATCTGGAATTGCAGCTCGTGTCGCTGATTCTGTGCAGTGTTGGTAGCCGTTTGCTCTTCCATCCTGGTCGTCATCTCCTCCTTTTGGGATACTGACAAGGATCCTTTGGGTTGGTTTCTGGAGCTTCTTTGATGGTAGCTTGGTAGCCTTTAACAGATGACGAACTTCCTTTATAACTTGGGCAAAATCCGCGCTGTCTCTGGGGTCAGGTCCTTGCTCAGTCGTTTGTTCCTGCTGATCAATTGGGCTCGACTCTGTCTGAGCAAGGCTCACCTCCATCTGCACACAATACCGTCCTAATACATCGCCTGTATCTGGACATCTTGTTTGTTTAGCTAATGCCAGGATTGAGCTGCAGTTGATGCGTCCATCTCTAGATGATTTTCATAGCATGACATTCTTCCTGATTTTGAGAAAAAGAAGCCGCGATATTTCCAGACGAGATTTCATGCTTGAATTTATATTCTGATGGTATGGACTTGTTACCATCTACTTTAGTTTTTACATCTTCAATTCGTAGTTCTTCTTCAGAGTTGTTCTCGTTTCGGTTCAGTGAAATTTCGTGTATTCGTTTCGTGAGAGTTTTTGTCATCGCGGTGTAGAGTTAGGGTATCTTTTTTCAGGTTTATAATTCCACCTAAAGGATTAAAAATATCCACTCCTAGTAAACACTGTTTAGTGAGTTGTGGTACTGCCAATAGTACGCAGTGGTGTTCCATGTCGATGAATTTTAATTTGAGAAAGATTTGTTTATGTAATCTTATTGGCCTCCCTCTTGTGGCTCCTACTACTGACACTCCTACGATAGGGTGTGTTAGACAATTTCCAAAAATGTTTATATTTTCCTCGTAAAAATTTTCCGAAATACATGATATTTGACTTCCCCTATCAGCAAGGGCCTTAGTCTTTATATCATGGATTGAGACCATTTTCATAGGGCATCCATGCCGTTTTTCTACTTCTGCAGAATTCTCTTCGAGAAGCTCTTCTCGCCAGTTATAATTTAAAGTGTTAACATGTCGTAATGTTATCGTTTTTTCGTCCGTATCTGTCGACGTGTATATCCAGGTTAAGGACACGGACATTAAAAGTTTCCCTGTTTAGTGTCTGTTGAGTCTTTAGTCACTATAGGGTCGTATTCTTCTAAATTCATATCTGAAACCTTCAAGGATCTTATATCCCTTCGTTGGGACTCTCTGGTAACCTTTTCTGCTCTTCTTCAATTTTCCTCCCTTGTTCTAAATCCACCCCTTTCCGGAACGATCCTTTAATTTTGGGAGCATGTGCCAGAGTTATTGGGTCTATTCCTCCAGTTATCGTATCCTTGTTTATTGGTATGCATGTCTTGTTTCTTATTATTCAAAGGCCCTGATTTGTCATATTTTTCTATTAATTCCAACAAGCTATGAAGGGTGGTGATTGGTCTTCCTAAGATGGCGACTCTAATCTCTTCGCTAAAATGTCTTGCGAGTTTCATTATTATTTCCTGGATGGAGATTGGGGGAAAGGGGTCAGTCCTTTGACATCCCTAAAGTTTTAATTGCATAAGATGCCATTGAGGTGTCTGCTGCTGGTGAATAGTAGCCAAATTCCAGTTTTAATTTAATCTCATGTTGTGTAGTCCCATTCCAATAACGTTGTTTAAACTTAATGCAGAATTTTCGAAAATCATCGCTGCCTTCTTTCACCAAGTCCAACCAACCTTTGGCCTACCCCTTAAACAGCTGATAATTACAAATGCATTCTGTGTGTCAGTGGGTTTAACTGCAACCCAAAAATCACTTAGTTTTTCAAAAAATTTGATTGGTGAAAGACCTTCATTTAAAATGGGTATCTTTGGAGTGATTCTGAGGCCTTCGACGTTCCCGACGTTTTCTATATTATCTTGACCGAGAACTTATCGAACGACCGTCGTATGTATATATAACATTTAACGTCGACATGCTATTCTCGCACAGATTAAATTTTTTTAATTGCTTTCCATTAAGATTGCTAAATCATTTACGTTCTAGGTAGCATCAGTTGAACACAATTTCGCTAAATAATAACGAAAACTTATGTCTATTCGGACCTCTCCCCAGGGATCGCGGGATCTTGTGGTTAGTGGGAGGGCTTATGGGTCTCATAGGACTATAGATCTGGATAGGTGAACCAGATAGGCTGCATCGCGAGGTGTAGCTACTCTGGGGAACTGACGGGCTGAATGGTACCAGGGTGAAGAAATCCTTGAACATCCCGGCCTGCCCCTCTCAATAGAGGCGGACAGGCCGGGGTCTCAAAGGAGGTGCCTTTACGGGGACTTTGGGACACCAGGTCGAATCCAATAATATGTATACCCGCGCTCTGCAAGCGGGGCTCTGTAGAAGGTGTTTCTTCTGGAGCCTTTGCGGCTCTGGGATTATTTACCCAATCTAGGGGCCGTGAATGAGCCTTTTAATGGCTGAGACGGGAATCCCCATGATGCAGATTAATCTGCACCACAGCAAAGGCGCATCGGCGGTTCTGGCCAGGCGCTTGTCAGTGGTGCAGGCAGGAATCGCCCTAATCCAAGAATCCTAGTTATACAGAGAAAGGATTAGTGGCTTGTCAGAATGTGGCCTAACTTCTGCTCTAGAGGTCTCACCGGGGGACCTGCGCCTCCTAGAGAGGTGGCGGCTCTAATTCGGCACTGTCAGGAGAATAAAATCCCTCTGGTGTTGGGATGTGATGCAAACTCTCACCAAACGGTGTGGGGAAGCACAAACATCAACGACAGAGGGAGAGATTTAATTGAATATATAGCAGGCACAGAGCTGGAGATTCTGAATCAAGGTGATACTCCCACATTCCAGACTAAAAACAGAAGTGAGGTTCTCGATTTGACTCTATGTTCGGGTGCAATGAGGAGCAGGGTAGTGAACTGGAGAGTCTCCGATGAAAAGTCTCTTTCGGACCACAAATATATCGTGTTTCGATTAACCCTAGGAAAACCGGTGGTCTCGAAGATCAGAAACCCCAGAAATACACTTTGGGACTCGTATAAAGAGGAAGTCAAAGGGAGGCTTGCGGAATTTCCCACTAGCTATAGTACCATTGATGAGTTAGAGCAAGCCGCGGATTTTCTGCGAAGGGCTGTAACTACATCATATGAGAACAATTGCCCTACAAGCACAATTAAGTCTAGGAAGGGAGCAGAATGGTGGAATACCCACCTGGAAAGACTCCGTAAAAGGACAAGAATGTTGTGCAATAGGGAAAATAGAACTAAATTGCCTTCGGACTGGGACATCTATAAGACGGCCCAGTCTGAATACAATAAAAATATGAGAAAGTATAGGCGGGAAGATTGAAGGGGCTTCTACAAGGAATCGAAAAATATTCCGGAAACAGCGATGCTGCACAAGATCCTGGCGAAAAACCCGGAAGCTCGCCTCGGGCTCATAAGGCTCGATAATGGTAAGTTTTTCGAAGACGATGAAGAAACGCTAAATCACCTGACGGAAGTTCACTTCCCGGGTTTTCAACGAATCTGAACCGAACAAGAGGAGGAAGGCTGGGGCCAAGAGATGGTAAGGGCCGACTGGAATTTTGCCTCTAAGGTCGCTGATTACAAGAAGGTGAAATGGGCCGTAGGGTCCTTCTGACCCTTTAAATCACCAGGGGCGGATGGCATTTATCCAGCGCTTTTACAAAAAGGCATGGATTTGGTCGTCCCTCCTCTGACGAAATTATTCAGGGCAAGTATAGCCCTTAAGCACGTGCCATCGGCATGGAAGGATGGCAGAGTGGCCTTTATACTTAAACCTGGGAGGGAGGGTTACACTGCTGCAAAAGATCGAGAGATACATTAGGGATGAGGTGCTCTTGGCCTCCCCGCTGCATGGAGGGCAGTTGTATGTCCTTCTCCTGGATTAATGTCCAAAAGATTTCTGTAACAAAAAGTGAGAATAGGTCATACCCTGAATTACAGAATTTGTTCACAAGACTATTTCATCTTCTATGACGACCAGGCAGGAAACTGTCCTCGTCGTATAAAGACATCCGTGGAAACCTTATGAAAAATAAAAATTTTCGACCGCAAATTGAAATATTCCATTTCAGGCTGAAAATTGATAGATTTTAGCTTAAAATTCAATCATTTGGTTGAAAATTCGTTTTTTTATTGGAATTTAACTGTTTTTGATTTAAAATTATACAATACTATGATACTACAAATAAAGAACAATCTTTTTTTTTCTGATACGCAAAGTAAATTCACTTACAACAAAGACTAAGAGATCCGTTTCTTGGAGTCAGCACACCGAAAAAAACCATATTCTAATTTTAGGAATGTCCCAGTATATGTGACGTTCGCCGAAAAAAGGGGGCTTACGCTAAAAAAATCGACATGAGGGATTTTACACCTTTCTATAGTTTTTGAGTTGCTCTTTTTAATAAGACCATCAAAGAAAATTTCAAGCGTCATTGTTGCTAATAATTAAGTTGTTAGATAGCCGAGAAATTGGGCTTTCGCTCGAGATCCCGTGAAACACCTCCCACCACTCCCCACTACATCTCCGCGTCTCATATATACCCCGTCAGTGAGCCGCGCCGCTATATGCCTGAGAATGTAGTGGTAAGTGGAGAGATAAAATTTCGTGAGTCTTTCCTTTCGCCTAAAAGTCGCGTCTATCGGGTCGACTTCGACCGTCTGCCCTGAAAAATCTCACTTTTCAGAGTAAGCCCTCTTTCTTCGGCGAACGTCACATATATTCTTGTCTATATGATAATAAGATATTGTTAATCTTAGAATATCGTCAGATTTAAATATTTTTATCTAAAAAGCCAGAAGTAAGTATACTGTTAAATTGAGTGAGTCAAAAAATGTATAGGTCACAAAATATTTTTTCAATTGAAAATTATAATGTACAAGCAACATTTTAATGAAATATTTAATTATTTGTATATTGCTCTTACCACTTTTCTTCAAAGCGCCACAGTCAATGCCCAAAATTAAAAAAAAATTAAAAACATTTAACTCCGATTAAAAAACATTGAATCTCTGATCCTACGGTGAGCATCGTGAGAAAAGTGTAGGTTTCAGTATAATTAAATCTTTCACCGATCCTACGATGAGGATCGTGAGAAGGGTTATAACTCCTTCGTTGGCATTGACGCAAAATGCGTCAAAATTTTCCGTGCCCTGTGTGGCATTTGACGCACAATGCGTCAATCTCATTTTTTCCTATTTAATTTACTTCGATTTTGCATTGAGGTCTTACTCGGGGGTTTTCCGGGTCGCTGAATCCGAATTTCAAGTCAAAATTCGAAAATCCAAATCGGCGGACGAAAATACAAAAAACGGCTCGATTTGGATAAATCTCGGTACATATGGTTTTTTGGGGTCACTAAATCCGAATCTGAAGTCAAAATTCCAAAATTTAAAATGGCGGATCCAATATGGCAGACGAAAATAGAAAAAAACGGCTTGATTTGGATAAATCTTGGTACTTATATGTTATTTGGGTCGCTGATTACGAATCTCATCTTTTTGTAACCCCCTGCATTAGCTGGTGAATTTATTCACGACCCCGGAGTGTGCCACGAAGAGACTGCACCAGTAGGATTTAACCCTCCTTTTTCCATTTGTGTGTTTTTTGTTTGTTTATTTTGTATTATGAATTTTTAACTAGAATAATTCAAAAAAATCTTCAGGAACAACTTTGATATCCGAAATAAGTGCTATTTTTAAAACACTTGTCAATTTGTGTGATAATTTATAAAGCACGCAAGGCAATGTGGTATGGTATCGCATTTTGTACATTGTACGGTAGTGTCCGTCCTGTTTCCCTTTGATTTGGAGACGAAGCATCGCCTTCTTAGAATTTTTCCTGCTGAATAGATTATTTTGCCTGGAGTATGTACATGCTGTCCTAGTCGTTCCATGTGAGGAGATGGCCGAGAGAAAGCTTTGCGTGTAGTTGTAGTTTGTCGCAAAGTTCTTTGATCAGTTCATTAACTAACGCGAGTCTAAAATCGAGCTGATTCTTTTCATCTTTTTTTCATGGCGAAAATAATTGTATACACCGTTCGCATTGAAAACAGTTATATCCAAGAGGTGGAAAAACACCTTGTGGTACCATTTCACAGTCTTGCGTAGCACTTCGTATGCATCTAAAATTTGATCAGATAAATCCACTGCGCCCATATTATTGTTGTAGGAGATTACCACATTTGGTTTTTGATGATACTATCCTGTACGTCGATTTAAGATACGCCAACTTTTATATGCGCCGTATTTACTTTAGGTAAGTATTTTCGGTTCATCCTAACAGTCCCGCAGGCGTTGGTTTTTTCATGAACGAGCTGTTTGAACAGCAATTAAGATGTAAAGGCGTTCCGTCAATTCAAACATCCCGTCCCGGTCGGTAAACTGCCGGAAATCTACCTACCAAGATTCGTCATCCACGAAGTGTGGAAATTGCAAAAATGTTCTGGAATCTGCTAAGGGACATACACTTTGCGAAAAATGGTGTCTATATCATGGGATTAGTCGACCAATACATAACGCAAGATGGTTTATCCCCTATTCCCATTAGTATTATAAATGCAACGAATGTATACAATTCCTCAAGTGTCAACGAATTCCATTTCAAGATCCTAGGTTGGGGCTTCAATTTACCGGCTTCACGTAGAATTTCTTTTCATGATATAGATTAGTTTCTGCACAAATTAAATCAAGCATATCTTCAGTGAAGAATTCTGCAAATACTTCCAGAGCAGTTTTGTCTGCGTTAAGATTCACAGATGAATTTACCCCTGTAGTCTTATCAGTGAATGAGTGAACGGTAGGACTAAAAAGTCCATCGTCAATCCGCTTTATATCGTTCATGAATTTCTCTAAGCGTGTTGCTTAAGGAATATTCGATTCATCTTCGGAAGAATCATTATTTTGATCGCCGGCAGTTTCAACAATCCCATCATCTTCAGTGTCGCTTTGTTCACACAACCAATCATCATCATCGGTGACATTTTCATCTGAGCTGTTATCAGTGTCAGAAGAAGTGCTTTGCTCCGCAGAAACGTCATTATCATCAAATTTCTGTATTTTTTCTAGCGGAACTCATTTTGACGCCACCTACAAGAGGTGAAGGAAAGCGTAGTGGGGGAGCACAACGAAGGAGTGGGTCCTCAGTCGACTTTTGTGTAATAATACTGTAATATTGATTTCTAAAGTTGCTCAATAGCGTATACGAAAATATGGAGTTTGGCCTTCTTATACTATTTCGTGGGTAAAACAATCCAAAATGAAAACGGATCGAAAAGCACGCGGCACGAAACATTGAAAGAAATGATTGAACAGAGCAAGACGCATTTTATTTTGCGCATATCTTCTTTCCCCACTCATATTCTCAGTTTAAGAATATTATCTCCCTTTGGTTAGAAGATGCTCTTAAAGAAAGAATTTCGGTTACTTCATTAAGAATATTACTAAGAATACGACACTCTTATTATGAGAATATCGTTTTTTTCGGTGCAGGCAATCAGTGGAAATATCAGTAAAGTGCTTGGCATTCTGCTCTTCAAACCCTTAGCAGCTTTATCAGCA
>CAKNWT010301356.1:0-13496 GCA_932066315.1 Andricus coriarius | reverse complement strand
TCATGGCAACAGCGTCTATGGTGACTAGATCTTTACTGACTCGCGAGTTTTTACAACATCCTTTTTGTTCCTCTGTAAGGATGTCATTCTCGTCGCAGTGAGAATGTACCTTGTCTGCTATGATAGCTGTAAGACATTTATATATTGTTGGAAGACAGGCTATCGGTCCAAAATCAGATGGATTTTGAGCATCTGGGTTTTTAGGCAACATATACGTAGTAGCCTGGAGCATAAAGCCGGGCATGAGATCTGGTTGTTCGATGATCTTCAGAAAACACCGTGCCAACGCAGGATGCACACTAGTCAGGTGCTTGTACCAGAAGTTGTGCAGCATTTCTGGACCTGGAACTTTCCAGTTACTTCTTCTTTTCAAACCCGTTGAAACATCTAAATCTGTGATGTTAGTCAGCTCCATGTCAGGGTTATTGCTAGCTCTTGCCTTCTCTAGTTGGAGCCAAGCAGACTCTAAATTGCTTCTGTTAGTTTTCCCCCAAATACCCGACCAATACTTAGTCATGTCTTCCAGTTGAGGCACTTTGGTGTGTTGCTGGTTTTTTTGCTTTACACTCAGTTCACGATAGAACCTTGTTTCATCTGCCTGAAAGGTTCAATTTTGTTGTCTTCTTGGACTATGTTTCTTGTAACGACACAGTCTAACAGTAAGAACATCAAGTCTTTGTCGTTGGGCGTCTATAATCTCATCCAATATTGCTGGTGTTAAGGTCTTGATGTACCGATGATGGATGATTTTAGTAACATGGTGTATTAGCTTTCTGATTCTATTTCCTTTTTTATATTGAGTCAGTCGACCCAATTTGCACCTTACTTTGCTGACATCCGTATCCAACCTGATCTTCCATGGTGGATCTAGCTCCTGTCCTGGAGCAAAGACTGCATTTGGAGGCCTAGTTCTGCTGCCCAACGTTCTAACGGTTGCCACAGCTGCACAGTATAAAAGAGTTTGTACCTCTAACCCAGTTTGTGTTGCATTCAAATGCATAGGTGAAACCTTGCTGTTCATGTGTTCTATTAGCGCACGCAGATCATTTTTGATGTTCATCGTGGGCAGAGAATGCCTTTGTGTTGGTTCTACATGTCTGAACTCTCGTGAAGCATGACGAAAATTCCTTTCAATGTGTTGTAGTTTTTCTGGGATTTCGCTGTTCAGATCAACGTTATTAATGTCCGGGTGTGGTTCTAGTGGATCCGGTACTTGATGTTCATCATCCCTAGCACCTTGTAGCCAACTGCCCGGAAATTGGTTACAATATTTGGAAATAGGGAAGCTGAGATAAGGTTTAGTCAGTTATGACATCAGAAATTACCTAGAAACACGGTTTATTCACTAACTTACAGTTTTGGGGCACCAGCCCAGGATTGGCAACTAGCTTGAGATAGGACAATGTCGGCGTCTTGGATATCAGCGTCGGCGTCCTCGAACGTCAGGATGGCACCTTCACTTTTGGGACACACACCTGGGTATCGAGCGGTTTGGGGATGGGGTACCTCGCCTTACGCGATTAGATAGCAAACTGGCAATCAGTGTTCGACGTCCTGCTTATCAGGTTTTCGGGACTTGTCGGCCACGATCGACATTTATCGGGTCTCAACCCTTTGGGTCCAGCTCAGGGATGAGATAATTTAGGGTCCTAATGTAACTTCACGTTACACCCCCTCCCCCCTGCGCGGGTTGTGGTATATACCTCTACGATTTACGATTTTTACGATCAGAGTCCAGATCTTTCTCGATTACGGTCTCACTTTCCTCACTGTTTTCCCTTTCTAAATTATTGTCATTTCTGCCTTTAGCCTCTACCCCTGTTTTTTCTTTTTTGCCCCCAACTATTTCAATTATTTCCCTAAAATTTGAATTTATTTTTTCCCAACTGGATTTTTTGTAACGCTTCTTATTCTCAGTTGGCGATGTGTGCCCTCTCCTGCTCCTTTAATCCCTCTCGTTGCAATATTCATCGTGGAATAAGTATAAATCCTCTGGTATGTGGCCTCCTTAGAATCTGCACTTTCGGGTATTGATCCCTCCCATTCTGCAAAATCTGTAACAATTTAAAAAAAGAAACCCGACCTATTCGGTCACTCAGATAAAAAAAAAAATTTAAAAGGACAAAATCAAAATTAATAGTCTAATTCAACTATTCTAATTCTTTTAGTTATTCTTCTTGGATCTTGAGTCTTCAAATGTTTATTATTATTTTCCTCTTAATTTTCAGGATCTGCATCTGCACTTCTTACTCCCTTCTTTCCTTTTCCTTTTTTTCTTCCTCTGTACGTGTTGTAAATCTGTCTAATTTATCATGTAACGCAAAGAACAATTCGTGGAATTGCTGTGCGTTTTTATTTATTTATATATTTGTTGGCTTATGAAAACTGGCTGCATGCTGTCCTAAAATAAATTAAGTTAACCTAAAATTACTTTACTAAAAGACTGATTCTTTTCTTGTTTTCTAAACTCTCTTATTTGTGAACTAAGATGTTTCGTTATTTATTTGGTTCTGTCGTTTTTGAATTTATAAAACGGTGCTATATCTTTTCTTTTTTGACGAAATATTTGTTCGTCATCAATTTTTTTTATGCCGTTAATATTCCATTTACCTATCGATTTACCTTTAAATTCTTTTGTACTTCTTCTTTTATTATTTGCAGTCTACGCAATCTATCGGCCCACTTATCTACTTCTTGGAACTGTACTTCGTCTTCGTTTTCTATTTCGTTTTTTTAGGTTTGGAATGGCTGTAATTCTCTACCTAAGTTTAATTATGCGGGGGTAAAATTCGTTGATGAATGCTTACTCGTGTTCAATGCAAACGGCAAATCTTCCAAATTATTGTCCCATTCACTATGGTCATTCTCTAAGTATGCCTTTATCGTGGATTTAATTGACCTGTTTCACCTTTCCGTTGGTTTAGCCTGTGGGTGATATTTAGGGGTTGTCAAGTGTTTGATGCCAAATTTCTGGGCGAGTTCCCTAATCATCTTATTAACGAACTCTGTCCTATTGTCTGTCAACAAAACCCTCGGCGTACCCCATCCAGAAATGACTTTTTCAATGAAATTCCGTTTCTATCGCATTACCGTTCACTTTTTTCACTGGTATAATTTCCACACACTTAGTGAACAGATCAAAGGACAAAATTTTGAGCATCTTTATTTAAATTATTATTTGATGTTTAAGGTGACCTCTGTTCTCTCGTCACGTGGCACTGCACTCCAAGGGCATACTTAGGCTAATTTTAAGAACTAGGATTGATTCGTAGGGTATTTCTGTTTGTTATTTATGAACTTGCCTCATCACCTTTCTCAATGAGGGACAACGAGGGATTTCAGAATTCTGTAAGGCCTTCAGAAAATTGGGATTTGCTCGCTTTCGCTATCAAAATTAAGAATAGAGATTCGTATTTGAATCTGGTTCCCGCCTTTCCGTTTGCTGTCTCCAATAGTCCCAGAATCTGGCTGGAAACCTTGGATGCCTCCAGAGCCAGGGATGACTCCGGATCACTTTCCCTAGGCTTTGGGAACGAACTTAGTCGTCTTGGAGCGATACCTTGGTCTGCACCAGTAATTCTTATGAGGGAGGATGCCCTCACATCCCCTAACACGGGCACTCCGCGCTACGGCACTGGACGGAGATTTCAGCCTACTTCAAGACTCCCGCGATGAGGATGCGAAGCAGGTCTGTTTTGTCCTAGATTTGTTGTCGTGTGTTTGTTGTCGTGCATTTTCTACTAGCAGGGCATAACGATATAGAGACGAGCAAGCTACCTTCCAAATGACCAATTCCACGGCCGCCTCGAGCAAGCAGCCAATTAGCGCCGCGCAATGGAAACTCGCACAAAGGAGACGGGACGACTCGCTCGACGACCGGCAAGCCGGGTTCTCTTTCGTTCGATAACCACGAGCCGAGAGACAGTCGCGACTTGCTACCTTCTTCTTTTTGATTTCGATATTTGATTTCGCTCGATTATTGCTTCAGCTAAAAGTCTGTCGATTTCTTCGCACATTATTTCTTTAATTTTTGGCGAGACATGATAATATCTCTGCTTTGCGGGATCATGTCCCTGCACATCAATCGAATGTTCCGTCAAATGCGTCGCCTTTCATTCTTTGCCCATTTCCGGTATTTTTTCTTTTAATATTCTGTTAATTTTGTCATGGTCGGAATTTGATAATTCTATTATACCCTCGCAGATTTCGAACTTATTATTTAGTGGTTCTCTCTCTACTCTCTGTTTTCTGCTGATATTATTTGTCCTGACAGAATTGTTTTAAAAATGTACCCAACTATTATGTTTCTGTACTTCTATGTTACCTATTTTTTATTTTTGCTTATTCGATTTATTACTCTCTCTTTTCCATATATTCGTGTTAAAATTGCAAGTAATTTTTTTTTCCTTCATAATTCTTATTGTAAAAAACGCTCGAATTATTTTCTTTTCTTTTCTCATTTACCTTATCCCTTTTCCTATCACTAAGTCTTTTGCTAGTCTGCCTTGGCGCGTGACTCACTTTTGGGATATCTTTCTCATGTGTCAACCCACCACTTTCTTGGTCTGAAATCGTCTCGTATCTAACGCTTGAAATCTATTATACACTTGTATATCCATCAACCGTGGAACATACTCCTGGGCTAAGTTCTCGTCGCTCGTATTAGGTTGGGGGGGGGGGGGGGTGATCGCAGACTTACATTCTGGTTTGAAGGTGGTCGTTGCGTTTTCCCACTATTCAGCGTACTCTTGACTACCACCTCCTTATCATTATGCGATCCAACTTTACTTCCTAGTCTAGCTTTTTCTCCTATTCTTTGTACATTCCCCCCCTTTTTTCTTACTGTCTTTTATATTTCCCTTCGTTATTTGTATTTCTTTTTCTGACACGTAATTTTTTATTTTATTAGATTCCTTTTTTATTTTATTTACCTCCCTTTGGACACTTGACCAACCTGTTTGCGTTCCTATTTCACGCGTTCCTTTTTTAATAAATATTTCCGTCAATTTTCCTTTAACCTGTTTTGGTACTAATTTCGGTTGAGCTTCTATCGCATATCTAACCTGAGACAATTCTGGAAGCCACCAACGCCTAAATTCAAAGTCCATTTTCATTCCTAAATGAAATAACGTATCCGTACCTATTATTCCCTTTGACATTAATTTTGGTGCCAACCTGAATAACAAGTGCTTTGTGACATGTCCTATCTTTGTCTATCTCTATTATTTATCTCTATTAATTCTTTGCCTATATATGAATGAGTTGCACCCGTATCGACTAACATTCTACATAAATGATTTTCAAACTCTGTTATTATATGAAATCTGGTTTCATCCGGGTTATCCTCGTCTGAATCTAACTTCTCGGGCGGTAATTTTGCCTTTGAGGATACTTTCGCCCTTATATCCTCCTTGAATGTTTCCCTGATTTAAAAAGGCCCAACATTCTCGCTTAAAGTGACAAGGCTTATCGCAAAAATAGCATTTGGCTTTTTCCTGACTATTGTAATTATTATAACTTCCATTTCCCGACTGCCTTTGCATATTATCTCCAGAGTTTGAACCCGTCACATTCTGCGCGCTTAAATGTGTGTTCTCTCTCTTTTGATCCTGCCTTCCCGCGTCAATACTCGTTTTTGACCTCTGATTAGTTTTTTTATTTTGATCGCTAGCTTGGGAATTTTCCTCAGCCGCAAAAGTTATTGTCGGTTGTGTTTGTTAAATTGATCTTCGCCCTTGATTATTGTAATAACCCCTCGGTCTCGGATTAAACACCTGTCACATTAGACTTATAAATGGATTAAATGACAATCGCTGTTGATACTGCCCTCTTCCAAAACCTCTACTTCTCTCGTTCTGTTCACGACCTCTGAAATTTGTGTTATTCCGTCCGTTACACCCTCCTCTGTTTTGTCCCGAATCGTCTCTATTATTTAGGCTTTTATCTTGAGTGTTTTCGTTGTCACTGTTACTTTGATTACTATTATTTGTATATCATTAAGCTATTTCCCTTTCGGCGAGCCTCTAGGGGTAAGCGTGATACTACCCGATTCGGGTAGTGTTTTTTAGGTGGATTTGTAGTAAATGGGCTCACCACACCCACGACCGCCAACAGCAACGCAGTAGTATCAGACGGTCACCCACCCAAGTACTAACCGCGCCCAGCACTGCTTAACTTCAGTGATCTAACGGGAACTGGTGCTTCCAGCGTGGTATGGCCGTTGGCCATATATATGGCCATTATATGGTAATTTAGGGAACGGGCTTGGAAAAATTGCTTGCAAATTTCGCAAAGAAACGTCACAAAGGTTTGAATTTCGTTTATTCTGATCATTTCTACTGTTCTCATTATTTTTACTGTTATCTTTGTTTTCCGAAACTTTTAAAATTCGACCCCTTATTTTTGACTTTGCTATTTCCGTCTCAAATTCTTTACCCAGATTTTCTAATTCTTCAAAATTTTTAAAGTCGTTTCTCTTAATATAAAGTTTGTACTCTAATCTCAGATTCTTGTAACTTTTCCTTAATTCCCACTCTAATCTTTCTCTTAGATGTAATTTAGCAAATAATTTTCTGATTTCCATTAAAGAGGCATGAATATTTTGATCAGTTTTTTGGTTACAAAATTTTATTTTACTTTTAACTTCCTCTGAAAATTTTTCATCCATATATACCTTGATAAAATCCCTCTTTTAAAATCCCGCAATGAGATCCAGCTATGCCGTGTGACACGGCACCACTCAAGAGCATCTTCCAAAAAAATTGCATCTATATTTTCTAGAATATCAAGATCTGTAATGTGATATCCTCGTTTGAATCGGTATAGATCGTCTAAAAATTGTGCTGGACTATCTTCTTTACTATTCCTAAACTTAAAGGGCCAATTTGACATAATCTAGAAGGGTGTTTGTATCATGCCTAATGGGAAACATGCTGCTGTTATATTTGTAGTTGGTGGGGTGGGGTTATTTTGTGGTTGACTTTGCACTGAGTCTGGCCACCTTATATTATCACGATACTCGTTTCTTTGCGAATAATTTGACCTACGCGTTCCGTTTCTTAGTTCTGAATGTCTAAACACTTTACTTTCGTCCTCTGATTTACTTCGAACATCATAAGTCTTATTTATGGGTTTTCTCGAGCTTTCTCGAAACTTATCGTTCGGCCTTTGACTTTTCCTCAAATTAGACATTACATATCTCCTGTTCCTGCCTTCACAAAATTCGATTTCGTCATCCTCGCATTTATTTTCTCGCTCGGGCCATCTATAATCGTAATTCTCTAAGTTTCTATTTTCCAAATTTCTTTCCCTTGATTTTTGTCTGCTATGATATATTCTACTGTTGTCTATTTCTGAATCAAAATGTACTGTTTCATGTACACTTCGTTCTGTGCCTATTTTTTCATTCAACTTTATTTCCGCTAATCTTTCTCTAAAATCTGTCCACCTATCCTGTTTTTCAACTTCGTTTTTATTTTCGTATAAATTGAATGAACTGTGTGCCCTAGGATCAATTTTTTCGTGTAACTCTATCCTGTGTTGTTTTTCCATGATTTCGCGCTATTTTCTTAATGCCTCTGTCTCTCTCTCTCTCTCGACTTGAAAATTCGTCATACGCTATTAAATCATCTAGTTCTTCAAGTACGCGAGTATTTGTATTAAGAAATGAGTCAATTTCGTACGTCTCATTTCTTATACTTCTGCCCCTATTAAATTGTTCGCCTTCTTCTTGTATGGTCATTTCTGGAATTTCATTTCTCTCTTGCCTATTATTTTTTTCCCTACTTTTATCATTGCTCAAATTTTCATCATACGCGTCTGGTACTCCTGCATACGGAATTCTAGAATCCTCCTCTGTTAATCCGCAGCTTCTTGGCCCCAATGTATTGTTATTTGGACACTAAATGAAGAAATGCCAAATTGTGAGTTTGGTGGCAAAAGGTTCGCCTGTGGATATGTGGAGTCGAATCTCGCGCGTCTTATTCTATCGGGGGTTGGAAAATTTCTTTCACGTACTGCATTTCCTCTACCAAAAGTTCGCTCCACTCTCGGCACCGCACCCAACGATCTGTTACTAAACTGTGGTTGGTTGAACCAGCTGTCATCTGTCTAAGTACTATTAACTATGGGATCAGTCTGATTTTGTCTAGAATGACTTTTATTTGTTCCTACTAAGTTCTTATTTCTTTCTCTCCTTTCGATATTTTCATCTCCATTTATTTCTTCTCTAAATTCTATTTCTCTGTCTTGAGTTGGCTAGTTTGATCTATTATATTTTAAATTCCGGATGAATACTTATTTCTAAAAACCTCTGCACTTATATTTCTCTGTATAATAAATTCTGAACTGATTTTACTTTGTGATTACCAATCAAAACATCAAACCCCGCTTAGCCTTGATCTTAGGATTCAAGTTGACATTTCACGGTCGCCCTGTTGCGTAATCCTTCATCGCGATTTTATTTTCTTTTATTTTTATTCAATTAAATTATTGCAAAAACATTGTTTATTTTATTTTCCTATGGTAGAAACTCTGTCTGTCTGTTGCGTTTCCTTTCTCAGCAGGGAATTTTAATTCCTGGGGCAATTTCAGGAATAAGAATTGGGACAAATGGTGGGTAAAACAATTGGGCGCCAAGTTGTAACCAACTGAACGGAAATTGGTTGCAATATTTGGAAATAGGGAAGCTGAGAGAAGGTTTAGTCAGTGACGACACCAAAAATTACCTAGAAACACGGTTTATTCACTAACTTACAGTGTTGGGGCAGCAGCCCAGGATTGGCAACTAGCTTGAGATAGGACAGCGTAGGCGTCTTGGGTATCAGCGTCGGCGTCCTCAAACGTCAGGATGGTACCTTCACTTCTGGGACACACACCTGGGTATCGAGCGGTTTGTGGATGGGGTACCTCGCGTTACGCGATTATATAGCAAACTGGCAATCGGTGTTCGACGTCCTGCTTCTCAGGTTTTCGGGACTCGTCGGCCACGATCGATATTTATCGGGTCTCAAAATTTGGGTCCAGCTGAGGGATGAGATAACTTAGGGTCTTAATGTAACCTCACGTTACAACCTGTGCCTCCAGCTTCAATCAGGTCTGCGTATTTCACTTCTTCTAAGGGAAGTTCATCAATAGGAAGCTGCTGTTCCACTTCCATTTCTATGGCAGCTATTTCAACAGCCGAAAGCAATCTGTTTACAGATATTGAGAGATTTTGATCTGCTAGATTCTGCTCTTTTATTCTTGTGGCTAATTCTGGGTACTTAAGCAAGAAGAATGGACGATGTTTTCTTCTTACACTTTGCCCGCTTTTCTTTGCCAAAAAATAAAAGCGCATTACATCTCTGTTCATATGGTATGTGCATTTTAATTGCCTTCTTGGTTGTTCAACCTCTGCTTCTGGCTCTGGTTGTATTAGGCCATCTACCTCTGGAGAACGTGGTGGTGCTGGATCATCACCAGGTTGAGGAAGAACATCAATTGCCGTTGCTTGTTCGTGTGACGCGGCTTCCTCTAATTGATGTTCATTGCCGTCGTTTTTCCACCGTAAGTCAAACGGTTGTTTAATCTTCATTGCTTGATCTTCTGAGATGTGTACATTAGTCCTGATGTCGTGTACGTTAGCGATAATATTTCTTAGTGCGACTTTCTCTATTTGAGGATACTTTGCAGCAAAATTCAACCTTCGCACTTTCATAATAGAGACGCACCAATTTCTCATTCATTGTGGTATCCCACGTGATGCTCTCCCACGGTATTTTTGTTGAGGTGGTTGGCTACAAATAGCTAACGCTAGCCAAAGCATCCTTAGCAGGTACAGTTGATGTTCCACTGCTCATCGTTTGTCGCAGATGTTCTTGCTGGCCAGCTGTTATATTAGTGAGATCTGCCTGACCATCTCGCAGCTGACCATCACCACCAACCCGCATGCTGTGAGTCCCAGCGGTGGCTCCAGGGGTGCACCGACGATCCTCGGGAAGCGGCAAGCGTTTCCATATCTTTAATAGACTCTCCATGATAATTATGGGTTTTGGTGTTCCTCTGACTCACTTTCCTCTTCATCCTCTGTCTGTCTGCCATTGAAACCCTGTCAGGAGCAATGCCACAATCAACATAGCCGTCAAATTCATGAGAGGAAAGCTCAAGCCCGACGCACGTTTACGTCATCCACTTTTGCTCCTTCTGTCCTAGAAGGTAAACAAGAGCGGGAAATGTACGCGAGAGAACATCGTTCAAAACTGTTCCTTGGAGTCACGTCTCTAGCCGCGAATGACCTTACGCAGCAGACGGGACAGTTGGAGATGAAGGTTTCAACTCTGGATACTTTTTTAGAGCCACCAATCTTTGTAGAATGTTATGAGGAACAGTGTTGACGGACCAGATGAAGTGATCCCAGAAGAACAGCGTTTTGCATCCGGTTCGCGATGGAATGAGCCTGACGCTGGCAAGCCGGAATCTTATTCAGTTCGTTAAGAAATAAAGCTTTTATACCTCCAAGACAGCCGATTATGAGAACTACAAGATGGACTTTGTAGCCTTGGTACAGCCTGCTCAGCTCGAAAAGAAGTGCTTGATATTTCGCCCATTTTTCTTCCTCCTTTGCCGTGATATTACCATCGGCTGGTGCCGAGAATTCAATCACGTAAATGATCTTGGTCTTCAGATCTTGGAGGATAATATCAGGCTTCGTAGCACTGATACGTTGAGTGGTGGAAAATGAGAAATTCCAGTAGATCTTACACTGATTATTCCCCACAACGGACTCGAGTTCCCCCTGGGCGTATGGCAAGACGGGCAATAGATCAACACCATAGAAGTGCCTAAGATGGTAATATAACACTTTTAGAGCCGCATTGTGTCCCTCTATGTACTCGTAACGTGCATTCTTTGAGCACACACTGAGAACATGTCCACGTGTTTCTGGCTCTTGCTGACACGCTCGGCAGTTAGTGCCTACAGGTATATTCATTATGCGCTCGCGGTAAACTAATGTGTCTGTAACGCCGTCTTGACAAGCAAAAAGAAATCCCTCAGTCTCCGATCTCAATCCAGCAGACTTGAGCAACATGTTGGACAGACCTATCGAGAGCTCTTCTCCACGTATGATGCCGTAGAATTTACCATGAAGGGGCCTGTCAGCATGTTCTCTCTGTAGAAGCGTATATTCTGCTTCCTGTACACGACTTTTGAGCACCGACAGTGTTAGTGATGCTAGGCCATGTGTTGTATCGCTGGAATCAAATGGGAGACCAAGCTCCTCTGCGGCCCTATCTGCGGCACGGTATAGAAACACCGCAACATTGACGACTTCATGTTGATCTACGAGTCGAATAAGAGATTATTATTATTGTTATTATATCATTAAGCCATTTCCCTTTCGGGGTAGGCGTGACTTGCTCGGTGAGGAACGGAGTAATGTGAGGTAGGGGGTATAGATTTTTTAGATTTATCTAGAGTTCTCGTGTTATTTATTTAAATGACACGTTCGTTCTTCAACACTGCTCCGACCCAGACTGCTCATCAATCTCTCTAACTGAAGAGATCCCAGTGAAGAGCCTCACAAAATTGTTATGTGTGGTACCCCACTTGGGCCCGTTAGTATCCAAGGTCTTTGTTTCAGGCGCCATTCAGTCTATTGTCACTATGTTTACAAAATATTTGTCACCACACTTATCTGTCCTGGCATACTAATCTAGCTTCCTTCACGTCCATGCATATTTTCATGCAAGCTCTCGTGTTTCTATGGCTTCTTATGTCCCTTCGGATTAATTTCTTATTCACAGATTCTAACCATTCTTTTGGCGGTCTACCTCTGGGCATTCTGCCATTTACTTTACCATTTATACACATGTCCGAACCATCCTAACTGATTTCTTTCCCATATGTCAACTAGTGTCTCTCCTTTACCACATTCTTGGACGATTATCTCTTTTCGGACTTTGTCGAAGGAATTCTCTGAATTCAACGAATGCTTTGAATTCAAGGAATTTTCTAAATTCAAGGATTTCTTTGAATTAGAGCAACTCTCTGAATTCAAGGCATTCTTTGAAATCCAGGAATTCTCTGAATTCCAGGATTTCTCTAAGTTCAAGGAATTCTCTAAATTCAAGGAATTCTCTGCATTCAAGGAATACTCTGAATTCCAGGAATTCTGTAAATTCAAGGAATTCTCTGAATTCCAGGCATTCTCTGAATTCTCTGAATTCAAGGAATTCTCTAAATTCAAGGAATTCTCTAAATTTAAGTTGTTTGAAGAACTCAAGTGATTCGCGTAAATCGTTGGATTCAAGTAATACGGTAGGGTATCGATTTCTAGAACTCGAATTTGACAGAATGAAATTTTGTCAGAAGAACGCTAATTTCAGAGCGTGTAACTTCGGGCAGACTATTTATGAATACAAGAACGATATTCCCTTGTCAAATAGTGCAAATGGCAGCAAATGGAGGTGGCTTCTTCACATAATGAAGCAATAGATGGCGATCAGCCTATATTTTTTCTGAAGTTGCCATAAAAAACCCACAAAAAGAACTTAGTTTAAAATATTTATTTAAATACTGGATACAATTTATTATTGAAAAGTTATTGTTAAAATGATAGTCCAAGTGCTTTAACAAAATCTTCATCAAGGAATTTAGTTCAAGAAATAAAAATGAAAACACCTTTATGTTTTTTTAAAGATCTCGTCGAACCAATAATTAATCGTAGTAGACCGGGTGTCAAAAATAAATCTTCTCAGGGAAAGTTCCGGTCTAAATAAATATTTAATACACTTTACTGTCTTTTTTGTAGTCCACATTCGTGCGAATAATTAATTCTGGTAGTCCGCATATTAAAAGTACATCTTCCCCGAGAAATATTGATTACGAATTGAAATTTAACATACTTGCATAATTTTAAACAGGTCTCGGTGTATTAAAAATGAATCCCGGTAGTCCAGGTATTAAAAGTACATCTTCCCCGAGGAAGTTTGGCTAAATATGGAAATTTAACATACTAGGATGATTTTAAAAAGGTCTCGTCCTACTAAAGATAAATCCTGGTAGTCCAGGTATTAAAAGTACATCTTCCCCGAGGAAGTTTGGTCAAATATGGAAATTTAACATACTCGGATGATTTTAAAAAGGTCTCGTCGTACTCAAAATAAATCCTGGTAGCCCAGGTATTAAAAGTACATCTTCCCCGAGGAAGTTTGGTTAAATATGGAAATTTAACATACTCGGATGATATTAAAAAGGTCTCGCCGTACTAAAAATAAATCCTGGTAGTCCAGGTATTAAAAATACATCTTCCCCGAGGAAGTTTGGTGAGGAATTGAAATTCAACATACTCGGATGATTTTAAAAAGGTCTTGTTGTACTAAAAATTAATCCTGGTAGTCCAGGTATTAAAAGTACATCTTCCCCGAGGAAGTTTGGTTAAATATGGAAATTTAACATACTCGGATGATATTAAAAAGGTCTCGCCGTACTAAAAATAAATCCTGGTAGTCCAGGTA
>CAKNWT010301349.1:0-31960 GCA_932066315.1 Andricus coriarius | reverse complement strand
AACCAAGTCAAGATTTATATATTCTAAACACGTTTTCCAACTTACTGATGTATAGCGCTAACGTTATTCAATTAAAAAATACTGCTTTATTATACCCGTCAAAATTCAGTATTCGGCAGTTGTGTCGATTACCGAAGCAACAAGGGTACAGGTTCACCTGTCGTCGGATTTTCTACTTTTCAGAAATATTATGTAATATTTAACAAACTTTCGTACCTCTACATGTGACAAAAACATTTATTCATATATTAAGCGTAGGCTTAACGTAATCTTTTGTGTCTTTCACCGTCCACGAGACTTTTTCTGCCGACTGATACTCTAACCAAAAACTTAAGAATTTTACTCGATTGTAGCTTTCTGCAAGGACAGCCACAAAAAATGTTCTTTTCCCTTAAAGTCAGTTACCTTTTTCATCACAAAGCCATTTGCATTCGATGCTACGATGTCCACACACGTAAAAAATTACATTTCTGCTGAGAACGAAGAACACAACAGCTTACTATGTGTAAAATACTGCGCAATCTGCCGACAACCCATGCATTGACGAAGACTGGCACATTTACCTTACCGTTTGCTTCTTTACTTGAAATTTTTCCATAGCAGTGTATGAAACTCTCGCAAGTGTATGGAAAATCTTCAAGCGACCAATGGAAAATCTCCATACTTGTATGGGCTATTCAAAAGTATGGAAGAAGAGCCATACTATCGTATGGAAAAATTAACATTAGTTCTAACAGTGTATACTTAATACACCCTAAAGTATTTTTTAACACTCTTTAAAAATTTTCGCCAGGCTTTTTCTGTTATTAATTCTTGTTTTTTGTCAAAAAATATATGAAATACATTATTTTCCGTACTAAATCCGTACTAATAGTTGTAGTTCCTTAAAAAGGTTCCTTATAAAGGGTTTATTTGGTCACTGAATTATAATCTGAGGTTAAAAATGTATACTTTTCAAAATTCAAGATGCTAGTTCAAATATGGTGGACGGAAAATATAAAAATTGCTAGGATTTGTTTGCGATGGCCATATTCTTGTGATGTCGCTAATAAGGCGCATTTTCTTATTTCGATTATTACATAAAAAATAGAATTGTTCCCGGAAAATCGGCCTTTTCCGAAAATCTTTGTTTTCTCATCATTTTTGAAAATAACTAGCCAAAATGGCATCTTTGTTTGGCTTACGTTTTATAATCGAAGTTTCCTGTTGATTTCCAGGAGCCTTAAGTTCGGCTTCCAAAAGAAAGTTCCAATGTTCCAAGCACCTATCTGATTTGGGGTAATCACTCAAGACTCAACCAAAAGAATCATCTGCCATTCTTCGTATTTCAAAAATTTTGCCGAGTTATTTAAATTTAAAAATTAAAACGTTGAAAATTAAATGATTTATAAAATTAGGCAATCTCGAAATGAAAAGCATTACAAATTGTAATAGCCGTGTCAAGATTCATCCGAATTCGGTGAGCGTGGAAAATCAAATATTTTCAGTGAGCCCATGGGAGCTGGACAAGGGCGGCTGGGTTTATCAAAATTCGGTGACAGTAGAGCAAAAATATTTTTTGTAAGCCTCAACCCTTCGAATTTTAATTATTCCAAAATTGAAGCTATCAACGTTGAATATTTTTTATTTCGGGCCCTGCAAACAGAAAAATAACTCATTCAACATTTTCAAACCAAGTTTATTCCAAATTGAACGACGCAAAATTGGACAATTTTGCGTTTGAGAGAATCAAAATTCGACAGGATTAAAAGCCAAGCTTTCAATTAGAGATTGTACAATTTTAAACAATTTGAGTTTTAAAACAGAAGGTTTTAATGCCTTAATTAAAATTTGTACAACTTGAAGCGCTTTTAATGTTAAATTGTTTAATTTTCGAAATTCTAGTCTTAATTTAATAAAATTTGAATGTATTGAATTTATGATCGTTTAAATATCACAATTCATCAATTTTTGAATGACGGGTAAATTTTCTGATTTAAAAATTGTTCTATACTGAAAGTTTTCCATATCAAATTGATCCTTCTAATTTGATATAATATTTTATAATTTTGAAAATTTTAAGTTCAAAATTCAATTTGACGCTCTACTTTTAAAAAATTATCCAACCTGTAAAACATCAAACTAAAATTATTAAATATTTATCTTATAAAGTAGGTATCAAAATATAATTATTATATTATTAGTACCGTCAGCCGAGATAATTATGGATCATTCAAGGTGAATATGGATCAAAATTTATGCTCTATAATTCAGTAAATTTAGTCATATATAGTAAAATCACATTAAGGAAAGGAAATTTTCTACGGAATTGTACCTTGAGCCAAATTGACCTCGGTGATCCATAATTACCCGGGTTGTTACCTTTAATTTAAAATGAGGATTCAAATTGGAAATTATACAATATTGCTTTATTTAATGTCAAGCGTTTGTAATTAAAAATTATCCGATTATATTTGTTTAAAAATGTCCAACTTTTAAGGTATCAGACTGAAGTTATTAAATTTTCAGTTTCTTCCATTTAAACTTATTTAACTATGAAGGATTTCAATTAAAAATCGAACAATAACGTTTAGATTCACATATGCTTAATTTTAAGTTCTATTAGGTGGTTTAATGTGATATTTGCAATATCTTTTCATCACGAAGAAATATAACTATTCCTTCGTGCAATACAATCAATTTCAAATAAATTTGATCTATCTAGAAGTATTCAGCTGAAAATTGTAGAATTTCAAGCACTCTAGATTTAGAACTATTCAATATGTCGAATATTAAATTCCGAATTCAACTGAAATTGTATATAGGTAGACTTAAAAGTAAATTTTTCCTTGCAGGGAGTTATATTATAGAATTATATTAAAATTAAACCAGTTTAAAATTAGTCTTTGAACTTAAATGAATTAAGATTAAAAGTACTTTGAACTATAAAATATCCCATCGGAATTGTAGCCATAAGAATTTGAAAACAAACTCGTTCAATCTTAAATTACACTGGAACCTGCAATTGAGAAACTCGGAATTAAGAAACCCGGATTTACGATATTCCTAGAATTTCAGTCCTAGGAATTTTGAAGATGCTTGAGTCGCGGGACCAAGTGGCGGTGCTCAGCCAAGCGTGACAAACAGCATGAGGGCAGTACTATCAGCGCGTTAGTTGCGTCCACTGTTAGCATGGGTCCAAATCCAACAGAAATGGTTCATGCGACCCTAAATGTTGACGTTTGGATTCTCTGGATTTATGATCAAGCACACTGCAAGTCATGCCTGAAATCGTTCTAATTTAAGGTTACAGTGTATTTCAGATGATAACAAGTGATTGTGTAATATTTTTGTACAGAAACACCCTGTGATTCATTATGATCGGTAAATAAATTCTTCGAAAATATTCTGTAGTATTCTGATCTCTCCTCATAATTTAGTTTGCCTACTTTTATAATCTCTTACGATGTCGTTGACCATCAAAACGGTAGCATTTATATGCGTAATGGCCTCTCTGTCTTGCGTTGGTACCCGATTGCATCGCAAATGGGACGTAACTAACTCTGAGGTGGCGCGGCTTTCATACGCGATTCGTGACAGCTCAGCGGGAGAGTCTGCTTCTAAATCAACGATATTCTTATCTCGTACACAAGCTGAGTTCTCGCCCATTCGAGCCATTGCCTTCAAAGCTATATTTTCCTGTCAGGAGGACCCTTGAGACTCAGCACACGCACGTTGCGTTTCTCATCTTCCAAGTTCCTGACATCGCATCGTTTGTCACTGGACCGACTTGCAGCGTGTTGATGAAGTTGATCTTTGTTAGAAATAACCATACTCCCGCTGCGGTCACGCCCCTCGATTTGGATCAACAATTTTTTCTGCATTTCTCGCTTTTTTAAAATTAGAAGGGACTTTGTGCGTATTATTAAAAGATCTTTTTTTAGTTCGACAGGTAGGAGGTCGTCTATAAATTACGTAACTGGGTTTAAAAACAGAGATTTCTATCATGCTTGTTTATTTTTTCTGGATCCTTCTGCGAGTCATCTACAAAAAATCTCTTCTTCAAGTTACAATTTTAGGAAAACTGTCACTAAAAATAATGTTGATCTTCAAAATATTTTTCAATACTCGCTTTTTAATAATCAGCCTTGGATTTTAGTTTTAAATTCTATAATTAATTAGGAAGCCGTTACTTGACTGTTAAAACCCTTCTGTAAGTCCAGTCAGATTGTACATTTAGGTAGAATTAACATTAGATATCAATTTTTTGTTGTTTAAAACTTATCCTAGTATGGAAAAGAATACCCTGAAGTTTTTAGAAACATTTCGTATCGGGTCACTGATATCTATAAATGGTGCCAAAAGTCACGTTTATATGGATTTCCGTGAATGGCGTAGTGAAAATGTTAAATTTAATCGAATCGTTTGAGCTCAAGGAAAAAAACGTGTGGATTAGTACCCGAAAAACATAATTTAAAAAATAGTTAGATTAATATCTTCTGTTCTCTTTTTTACATTCACATCATGTTTAAACGGATATCCACGTATTGAGACGCACTCAAGTGAAAAATTAAATTTTGCCGATGACGTCAGTCGGTCTGTATTTCTGTCCGTTTATCCGTGCATCCGTAAACACCATAACTCTAGAAAAAATGAACGGGTCGAATCGAGCTTTAGCACACTTTTTTGGGTCCGGAAGGGAAGGATGAGTTGGTTACCGCGCATCCCTTGACCGGAAATAAGGATTTAAAAAAATTATATAATTCAATAATTAATGAACTGACCGAATCTATTTCAAATCAGACAGGGTTCTACACTTGAAATCGCAGAATCTCTCTGGGACGAAATATGTTGTTTTCTAGAGGAAATTAGGCGATACGTATTCTTCCGAATTGCAAAAAAAAAATGGTCTAAAAGTTATGTGTATTTGAATGTTGTGTTTTCTTTTTCAAAAATCCATATTTTTTTCTTTAACCCTTTGCGGCGCAGTGGTAACCCAGAATACCACCTTTTTTATTAACAACTTTTTTCTGTAGATTGAATGTGGTTGAAGTAATAACAACAATTTCCTTTTGTTATTGTATTTGAAGCATTGCAGAATCAAACAAAATAATGATGAACGTATTGCATAAAATTATAAATAGTTATAAATAAACAAATTATGAAAATCGCTCTTTTATACGAAAGAATTCGGTTTTGAGCGAGGTATTCAATAAATTGGAATGAAACTTGGTACTCTAGGGTTTTTGGGATCGCTGATTACGAATCCGGAGACAGATTTGCAAAATTCAAAATCGCGGATCCAATATGGCAACCGAGTTTTCAAAAAATTACAAATTTTTCATGAATCCTTTAATTTTTTTAACACTTGTCCACCATATTGAAACCGCCATTTTGAATTTTTAAAGTCGGGCTTCAGATTCGTAATCAGCGACCTCGAAAACCCCCGAGTGAAAAGTCTCATAAAAATCTAACAACTGTAAAAAAAACATGTCCGTCATATTGGATTCGCCATTTTGAATTTTGGAAATCTAACTTTAGATTCGTGATCAGCGACCCCGAAAACCTACTAAGGTGAATATAACAGTAAAATTAGTTTGGTATAAAAATGTGCGCCGCAAAGAGTTGAACTTTTATAACTTTTGACTAAATAACCTTTTTTGACTTTTGCTGGCTAAATAACCTTTCTGGCTAGGAGATTTTTTATCTTACAATCGAATTTTCCACTTTTTCTCGGAAACGATGACAAATATGAAAAAATGTTAAGATAAAAGTTTGCACGTCTTAAAAGTTCTATGAAAAATGTCTCTTGTTATTTTTCGATATCTTTCATCGTCTACGAGAAAAAATAAAAAATTATATTTTTAGGGGAAAAAATGATCCTGGCCCCAAAAATGGTTAACCCGAATGATGCTGATTAAATGCCTTTCTTCTATTGACAGAAACATTTCAAAAAATATTTGGAAGAATAAAATAGGTAGGGTTTTCCAATAAATATATTTTTTTCATGTTTTTAAAATTTGAAGAAAAAAGAAAAAAGATTTTCTTGAAAACCGCACCTTTTTTTATTTCTTTGCATATTTTGTACAATTTCTTATAATAGAAGAAAGGCATATTATCAGCATCATGCGATCCAAACCATTTTTGAGACCGGGAGAATTTTTTTCTTCTAAAAATGTAATTTTTTTATTTTTCTCGTAAACGATGAAAGATAACGCAAAAGAACAACATACACTTTTTGTACGACTTTCTTAGATGTGCAAACTTTTATCTTAACATTTTTTCGTATCTGTCATTGTTTCCAAGAAAAAGTAGCAAATTCGATTGTGAGAAAAAAAATTCTCCTGTCCATAAAAGTTATTTAGCCAGCATCATACTCACAAGATATCTTCCTTATCAAAGTATAAATTAAAAAGAATTGGTAAAAAATGAGAAGATGAGTTTTTTCAGAAAATCTACTTTTAATTTTTTGAGTAAAACCGTCACCATTTTAACAATTTTCCGGCAGATTACGAAAGAACACGATAAACGCTGTTAGAATCAATAAGAAAATAGAAAATATTTTAATTATGTCAAAAGTTGCAAGGGTTGTAAAGACAAAAATCGAGTTTTTCGAAAAACAAAGCACAACATTCAAATACGCATAACTTCTTAGAAAACACTTTTTTTGCAAATCGGAAAAATACCTATCGCTTAATTTCCTCTAAAAAGACATATTTCGTCCCCGAGAGATTCTGCGATTTCAAGTGTAGAACCCTGTCTGATTTAATATGGATTCGGTCAACTGTATAATTAACTATAACGAGGTAAGTGGGAATGAAATAGGATTTTTGGCAATTTTGGTAAATAAATTAAGTTTTTGTAAAAAAAGTAATAAGGACACACTACTGTTATTAATAATAATGGGGGGGGGGGGGGGCGAAAGAAGGGAGAGTACGGGATGAATATTATAAGAGGGGAAGATTTGAACGACTTACTGAACATCATAATAGGCTACGAAGTCCTCTTTTATAGGCGCATGTTGCCTACTTTGAGTAATTTTTTTATAATAATTGTAACTTTAATTTGACATCGGATTTCGCATGGAGGTTTGTACAAAGTATTGAATAATGTTCGTAATAATTCGACATTTTCACATATTAAAGTGAAAGAATGGTTGTCATAATCACACGATTGCTATCATTTATCTTAAAGCGAGAAGACTTGTCACCGGAATCCACATAAACAAGGAACGCCGGCGTGGAAGACAAAGTATCGAGTGCGAATTCTCGGCCTCGAGGCAGGCGACCCCAGCACCGCGTTGCGTGGCGGAAATTAATGAGCCATCGCAAAGACAATTGCCGGTCGTTAGTCACACGGGGTATCCTGCATGGATCCGGAGAACCAAAGGAAAGGTGGTATAGGTAATGGGAGATGAGAGAAGCAACAGTGGACTGAAAATGAGCTATACTAGTATGGTCTCGAAATAAGTCACGACAATATTTAATAGCATGCCAAATTTTACTTTTATAAACAGAGAGACTTTTAGGTAAATAATTTAGTAATAATTAAGTACAATCAATATCAAAGTCTCTTCAAGTAATTACTTAAAGTTTTAATGCATTATTTCAATCTTGACTTGATAAACTCTATTCTTCAGAAAAAATAAAGATTTCCAGGCTATTTAATTTCACCAACTCGAACCTTTCCTAAAAATATGTTTCGATGCAAACAAACACGAGCAGATATTTTAGAATATCAGAAAATCTATGCGCCTGCTTGAAAATTATAATTGTTTGGTACTCATTTTGAGTTTGGTAATTTAAACTTCTTTATCAAAAATGTCCTGTAATTTAAAAAAATTGAAAATAAAATTGCAAAGGATTTTCAAGAAATACAACTAAAAATAAATGTAACTATCTTAATACTCAGGCAATGTTGTACCGCATCGTTAATCTGCAAGTTTCTGCTACATTAATTGCCACGTATGCCTGCTAGCTTTTCTAAGCATACAAATGTTGATTTTAATAGACAAGTTTTCTACAGCATACTTTTACATAGCTAACTATACACCTAATGATGTATAACCTATAAAACGTACATATAATTAAACGTAGTCGTGTGAAAAGCGACAAGGATATGTATCTCAGAGGTGCGGAAAATTAACCGTTAGTCACAACATGCATGTAGTTGTAGACATGCAGACGTTCTTATAATTGCGAAGACAGGAATATTAGTTGTATTAAAAAAATTTCTATTATCCTGATCTTTAATCTAAAAGGAAATTATATGCGATTCCTCTATCCTACACAGAAAAAGAATATAAAATTCTTCAAACTTGTGGAAAACTTAGAAAGCATAACCTTATTAAAATCCCTTCATATATGGTTCCCAGTTGTTAAAAAACGAAGATAATCTCCATCACTAATCTGTTGTAGAAACATATTTAGGAAGATGTTTCAGTTTGTATTTATGTACTAGGAAAGAAATAGTCAAAGTGAGGTCTAGGATATAAAAAAGAATTTGAAAAGGATTACAAAAAATCGAGATCATTGTCTTATTACAGGAAACTTTTGCGGCGCTGCATATTAGGTTTGTAACATAATGTATCAAGATTGACAGTTCCTAGGGAATAGTGTGTATAACAGAACTAGGTTCTTATAGATGGACTTAGAATTTATCAGAATCTTGAAAAATATTTCCATATTCAACGTCCAAAAAATAGATACACATGTTAATATTAAGAAGGGTTTTAAAAATATTTCATATAAACTTAACTTTTGTTTTTGAAGTCATTTTTGTGATTTATTTCAATTAAGATGAACAAGTGAGATCTTTAAGTACCTTCAAATAGAACGGAATTGAATTAAATGCGAAATGTTACTCATACATAATAATGATACCTAGAATGTGGAGTCAATTTTCTCTCTAAGTGATTGGACTTGACAGCGATAAAGTATCGAAATCTGCATCGTGATATTGAGTCCATACTATGCAGCTTCTCGCGTGGAAAATGTCCCCGTTAGCGATGTTGAATAGCTTGCATAACCATCCTGCTTCGCGACGAGAAGCAAAGGCGATAAAAACGTGGTGAAGAGCGATACAGTGCAGGTGTGGTGTAACTAAATCATTCTAATCGCCAAGACGATGTATGGATTAAGATGCTCTTGATCGACTCTATCCCACGATCGTATGCTAGATTGTAGAAATTTACACGTTTAGATACTCCAAGCAAAGATCAGAAACCAATTGCTGACTTCACACGATTCTGCCATTCACACTTGCATTGTCCTGTAAATAAATCACTTTCACTAATAAAATTACACTACTCTTGAAATCTGAATTAGTAAGATTTTATTATTACATGAGTGCACAGTAAAAATTGGTAATTGTAAATTGTCGCGGCTCAACTTAAAGTTGGATTCCTTTGGAAATAAGAATTAAAACTGAACGAAAACCCATCTCCTCAAAGTGCCTTCTAGAGACAGTCGAGTCACATCTAATTCCTTCATAAGGTAATTCACAAGCCTAGAATGAATTCTGAGATGTTATAAATCAGAAAAATAAGTCAGAGAGTAAGATTCAATCAAAGAAACAATTTTTCGGGCATGCGACATGCAATTGGCTACCTGTCGACAGTAAATTCTTCTTATCTGCTTACGGTACGTGATGGGTTCATTCTAACCCCTGAAATTTTCGCTTCCGGTATATACTTTGCCATTTTCAGCTAAAGTTCGTGCGAAGCGTACGTTTCGTCGAGACTCAAAAGGCCCCTAAACGCATGGGGGTTGTTTAGTGGCTTCCCTTTGTCTCGACTTGCACTATCGGCTAAACGAATCCCAACGGATCCCCCCACAGATAGGATGAAGTGATTCATGAGCGAGTGTGGGAGAGAAAAATATAAACGAAAGAAAAAAGAAAACAAAAGGAGAAACCAGAGGGTAGGATGAGTAAAACCTGCTAAATATCTGCAGAAAATTTTGTGCTTGGTGTGCAAAACTTGCATGAAAATAACTTCAGGAAACCTTTTTTGTTAATTACATATTTTTTCTGGAAGGAAAATTACACAATCCATCTAACACTCTAAAGGATTTTCAATTTTTTTAAATCAGCAAATTTCTAATCCAATAAATATCGCTTCAAAAAATATTCTTGTTTCCTCCACATTGAACCTGAAGTGGAGGAAGAACGATTTAAGCACTTTGAAACTGCTAAGGCACTACAAAATCCCATCTGATAGAAACTGCGTTACAAATGTCTGGGTTTAGATTTAGTTTAAAACAGCTTTTGAGCCACCCAGTAGGGTAAAAGGAAAAGAGAAAAAGAGGGAAAGAGGAGGAAAGAAGGAAGAGGATGGAAAGCCGAGCAGGAAGTAAGGGGCCAAGAGTCAAGAAGATGAACAGAGAGGATAACTCGGGGTTAACGGGGGACAAGAGCAGAGAGATTAGGGAGGCGGTGGCCCGGGGGCAACTCGGATAAATCACCCTCTGGCCCTGAGCTGGGTGCTACTTTGCTCGATCTCGTTTCTCTCTGCTTCCCTCTCTTCTGTCGCTTCTTCTCTCTCTTGCAGCACGGCACACTACCTCGATTAATGGCCGAACAAATGTGCCCCGACACATAAGTCTTCCGGCCCATCAATAGCAACGCCGACACCGCGTTCTCCTCCAAGGCTTGCTCCAGGGCCCCATCGGATCACATTTGTCGCCCCCGCCCTTTTATTGCCTGAAACTGCCTGAAACCGTCTAATCTCGTTCCTGTTTTGCCGATTCTCTACATCGATTTCCGCGATTTCCAAACTACATCGACTTTTTCTTTGGGATATCGAATTCGAAATCCTCCCCACCGCTGTCCGTGATAGAGTGGACGCAAAGACTACAAGGATCTCAGAGACGATTAAATTTCCCAAAAGAATCTTTAATGCAATCGTTATGACCATATTCGACAGAGACTCAATTGTATATAATTTTTTTATTTTTAAATCAAAACTAATTAAAATAAATTATTTATTTATTGTTCATGGAAAAAAATTTCTTTTACAAAAAGAGTTGTTTAATATTTTTTGTTTCCTAAGATGATTCCTTTTTTTATACTCGTGGTATCAACAAGTTTGAAATTATTAAATTTGTTGTTGTTTGCTGTCCACACGGCAGCTTAACATCTTTTGAAAATGTTCCTGAAATAAGATCAACTTTTGAGTCCTACAATAATCTTCGAAGATTTGAAAGAATTATTTGAAAAAATTACCCAGTTTATGTTAAGGAATAGTGCAAGTGACATCCTGAATATAAAAAAGAAGTTAAAAAGTAAGACAAAAATATCCGGATCAGTGTCATTTGACAGAGAAGTATGGCGACGCTGCATATCAAGTTTGTAATACATATATAAATATTCAAATTATGAAATGAAAAATACAAATAAATTAGCGACCTCACCGAGAATATAGTTTCACATCTGAAGACGTCGACACATTTAAAATCGTGACTTAAAATATTTTCGAGAGATATTGAAAATGAAACGAAAGCTTTTGAATCAAAAATTTGGGAAAAGTTTGGAGAGTAGTGAGGCTTTTGAGTTAAGAGGGACGCTCCTGAAAACCGATACGAATGATTCAACAGAGTACCTCCGTATAGCCACCCTCGCCTCGAAGTCGCCAATAACTCAAACGATCCGGAATCTGCTTTAAAATGCAAATCGGAACGTTAAATTAATTCAAAGACCTCTTCGCCATCCAGGACTATTCGAGTCGCGACCCGGGAACGATCGGTCCTTCGTAATTGCGTCTCCCAATACACACAACTCGATTTCACAGAGATCTATTTGAATGGAGACGTCAGTTTCAGATGAGAGGTGTATAATCTACACTTGTATATTAAGAGACCTTAACTACTTTCGCTAAAGTCAATGTACAGTAATAGTGTATATTTCCCGGAAATAAAGGATATGAAATCCAGCTTTCTAAATTTATTCCAATTTAAAAAATCTTTGGAATTACCCTATTTTATTTTCGAAAGATAAAACGTAAGAAACATATCTTTTACAATTGAAATTCCACCCGCAAATTTTTTAGGTCTACGTAAAACATCCAATTTAGACACGGCCTTGTACCGTAAACCTTTCATAAAAATTTCAGTAGCCCGTAAAACCTCATTTATCCAGAATAATAAAACGACTATAAAATCTAACCATATTTCGTAACTATATCTAATTGAGAATTTAAATGATATGGAAATTGCAATGCATTTACGACCTGAATTATTCGTTGTTTGAAATAAGTTCTAATATCAGGAGTTGACCAACTTCAAATTTATTTGTACCTAAATGAATTTATCTGTATGTAGACGAATTTGTTTATTTACGATTCACGTGCCATTGACTACAGCTCAATATCGAATGTGTAAGTACCTCTAAATAAAGATTTATATATACTTTCATTTTTACTACCAGTTCGACGATCGTAAAATGAAAATGAAGCTTTAAACAAGAACATTAGCTGATTGCGTAAATGAGATTAATTTTATGCGTTGTATTTTAAAAAACGCCACAGAAACTGAAAATTGCACCGACTACTAAAACATAATTTACATCTTTGATATGGTATAAAAACCACTTATCTTCTATCTTTATATCGCCTTATAGTTCCAATACATTTTACAATTTATACTAGACGTAATTTTAGTTAAGTTTCGAAAAAAACAATAATTTAAATA
Source organism: Andricus coriarius (assembly GCA_932066315.1). Lineage (NCBI taxonomy): Eukaryota > Metazoa > Arthropoda > Insecta > Hymenoptera > Cynipidae > Andricus > Andricus coriarius. The sequence goes on along the minus strand of CAKNWT010301349.1, from coordinate 19,295 downwards.
ATTTATAAATAAAAAATCGTTTTCCTGACATTTTTCTACCTTCTGCGAAAATCTTGTTGTCCCCTTTTCATTTATTACAATTTTCTTAGAAATATTCTTAGAATAATTGTTGTTAAATCTGAGACACGAGTAATACACATAAACTTAGTTTCGGCATTAATCTTCTTCCTACCCTGTTATTTCAAAAATAAAATGATTAATGTTTTTAATAAATGCACGGGAACCTAGTAATTTAATTATTGAGATTCATTGAGTAATTGCTTATCCAATAAATTATAATAGAGCTCGCTTCGTAAATTAATTATTTCAAGGTGACGTGGGTGAGTCGCTCGAGTGATAGATCGCAAAAAGCTGCCTGATCGTATATATAAATCAATCTGGATGCAGACAAGTTAATTGTCTTTCATGTCTAAAGATAGTTCTGACGTCATATATTTAGAAAAAGTTATCTGATTGAAAACAAAATCTTTGGAATTTATTTAATTCGGCTCACTTTGTATCTAATTTTATATCTGCATTTGAATTTACTCATTTTGAAGGGGTACCACCACTCTAGGATTTTTTGAAAATAAATTCTTTTTTTGGCTCAAACAATACTTTAGAACCATAAAAACAATATGAAGCTGGTCATATAGTAAAAACAATGTTAAAGGTTTAATTATCGATTTTGCCACAGCGCCTCGGAGCGCGCGCTGAACACGATTTAATTTTTTTTTCATTCTGCTTTTTCCGATTGCTTACCGATGCTGCAAAAAACTGTTTTTTGATTAAATGTAAACTTTTTTTTATAAACAATTTACTGCTCATTGTTCGGCAAAATCGATTCATTTCTTCAAAAATGCACTATTTCTACAAAATTTTATTTAAAAAAGACCCCTGCGTAGTTCGATAGTATGTAGATTATAAAATTTTCTGGTTTTTTGTTCCAAGTCTTATACTTTACGAGAAAACTGTCCTCCTGTGAAGGTGTTTTAAAAAAAGACGATTTTCAAGATGGACTCAGTCGCCGTCATTTTGTATCAAAATGATAATAACGCAACAAATTTTTTCATACTTCAATATGTGTTAAATAAACCGCTAAATTCACTCAATTTGGACTTTAGATTGATTCTATGGATAAATTAATTTTTCAAGAACGTATTGCAATTATGAACTTTATTCTTTTTAATGATTCGTCAATTTTACAAAAGAAAATTATTAACAAATTTCATTTCTCATTAATTCTTGTAGCAGCTGTATCTGGCGATTATCAAATAAATTATTGATTTTTAAATAAATTCACTATGTATGCAGCATGTGTCGTGATTCGGCCGCTCCTCTCGTTATAAAATTCAAATCTTATTTAGTTTCTAGATGAAGAAAAAAGTGTATAACCAAAAACAAAACCTTTGGCTTTCTCACTTGTTTTATCGATAAACATGGAAGATAAAATCTACCGCCAGTAATTACGAACACTTTGCACCGTCTCTTCGGCGGGGTTTCTTGGCATTTCAATTTTAAATAAAATATTGGCTTTTCTAGTAATTATTCCTGTCGTAAGATGAAATTGAAGAATTAATCGCTTCTTGGAATCAAAATTCTGAGACATTGATCATAAACGTGTCAATAGTTAATATATGTTATTGGAAAACTAATTTCGATAATGAAATTGTACTAGCAATTAATGTTTTTAGTAACATACCATTTTTCCTGTTTAATTTTATATTATATCACAGAATTCACTCAAGCTTTTTTCAGCTATCATTAAATAACCTGAAAATAATATTTTTTAAATTAATAAATAAATTATATAAACAATTAAATAACTTCGGCCTAACTTCTTCATCAGATAAGTAAACGATTAAACAGTATGTTCGTAGTGTGAATATAAAATTAAAAATAAAGCCTAAGGGCATACACAAATTTTGTTTTTCAGAAAAAACTGTTCCAGCGATTTTCTTTAACAAATAATTATTACGAAAAAAAAGAATATACCACTAAAGTTATGGAAGACTAATACATGTCAGTGTTTCAGGCTTGACAACAATTAAAATTCTATGTTATCCTAAATCCTATCTTCAACTTTCCATTTAAATTTCGCGAAATTCTGAAATAATTATTTCTTTCTACCAAAAAAATCAAAGTTACTTTTGAAATGTATTACCATTACTTATTTGAATGATTCCTTGTGATTCTTCTTAATAAATTTTTATCGAGTTAGGTACCGAGGATTAAATTACAAACAATATTCGTTTTTGACATATTCCAATGAATTAATTACAATTACAGTAATATCTTATCAGAGAAAAACGGTATTTGCAGTACAGGTATATACTTGTATGGAAAGTAAAGTGTTACGGAAGTCGTAAATAATCTCACGTGCAATCTTGGGCGGTCCATGCGATACTTTTACTGTGATAAATTACATCCGTACCTGCCATTTTTATCAAACATAAAAAAAGACATACTTTACCATACAACTTTCTCAAAAAAGTTATTTTTTATTTTTTTTGTCACTTTTATTTGAACATTTTGGCACTTAGAAAAATGAATTGACAGCCAAAAATATGATTGTATATCGGGATCAAAAAGTCCCTTTAGTATAATCCTGGTGGTTGTGATTGATAAACCTTACCTATCTGTGATTCCATAAAGACAACGTTCTGGTTCTGACTGATTATCAATTATCAGTGAAACATAATAACCTTTAATGCTCTGATTATATAGCCGCCATCGAAACGGGTTCAATATTAACGAGCAGACGAGAGATTCAATTAATATACGCGATGTGAGCCGACTGACGGAGCGGACAGCATCGCATTTGCATGACTAAATCATTGGAGTACATTGTAACAAAGGTGATAATTTTGTTCAACACGATCGTTGAGGCTTTCACTCGGGTGCTAGATAAATTTATTATATACGGATATGTGTGCAAAGATCCAGCTTCGAGGGAAAGAGAAAAATCGTGTAGCACCAGATCCCATGAGATTTACTTTCACTCAATCGTAAAGTACAACTGCTAGTATTTGTTTTTCAGCGCTACATGTATATAGTAAAAGGCCATTAGGCCGTGATTTACCTACCTCTTTCGATAGAACTTGCTTAAAATTGAAAATTAATGTGTGAGCTCAATCTATACATTATAGTGCCGCAATTCACTTGAAAAGTTTTCGCACTTTTTTCTGTTACAAATTGAAAGATCGTGAAGAATTTTTGAATTTTCAGTTTCAACATTCTTACTTAAAAATTGTTCAGTTTTAAACATTTCTAATTTTAGACTTTTGCTTATTCATTAGCCTTACAATTAGTCTATAACAAAAGGAATTCTTTAAATTTAGGCAAATTAACAAATTTAATTCGAGGAATGACGTCTATAAAAAGAGTTTTACTCGAAGGGTTGATAACTCGTAAAGTCAGGTTTACCGTTGTATACTTGTGCTAAAGTCTCTTGTAGTGATTTATTGAGTTTTATTTTTTTATGTTACACTTTTGACTAAGGCTAAGGAATTACGTCGGAATTCGCTTGTAAGAGGTTGTGAAAAATGAATCTCGTACTCTCTGTAACTTATTGGGTAAGACACTTGGCCGGCAATATGAAGACCTGGGTTCGAATCTTAAGCATAAAAACAATATTGAAAAAAATAAATAACATCAAATTATTTACACCTGAAGTAAGTTGATTTATTAAAAATATATCCTGAAATAATCTACAGTTCCATAGTCCTGTGTCAGCTGAAATCTTTGAAGTGCCCTGAGAACCCTCTAAGAAGGAGAATTTTGCAGAAGTCACTGAAGTCTTGTGAAATTTTCGGAAATGCCTAAATTTTCTGAAATCACTGAAGTCTTATAACAATTTCTGTAATAGCTTAAATTTACTTAAGATACTGAAGTCTTCTTGACAATTTCTCACCAATTTAACCGCTAATTCGAATGTTTCACTCCACTGACTCAATTTCCCAGTGGTTATATAAACGGTATTACTTTTTTGCGGAAACTGGGTATCAATATAACAAGTATATCATATAATTTGTTGCCCGCATATCATATGCTTGTGAACATGAATATGGAGAAAAAATTACAGATACACTGGAAAGTATAATAGGCCGTCATCCACCGAATAGAAACGAACATCATTCTCCTCGTTCGAGAAGCGTATGATTACACCAGGTGATAATGATACTTAATGTTGCCTGCGGGACGTATAAAGTTCCGTGATTTACAAGCAGGCATCAATGGCAACACACATGTGCGGCCATCAATTATTATATTATACGATTATGCGCGCTATACGAACGTGCAGCGCGATCACTGAGTAGAATATATCATGGGCTGATAAATTACAAACTGGCTACTTATGGCCAGACTTTCTAGGAATTAATATATCATTATTATCGTGATCATTCCACCGCACGCCATTTTGCAACCCAAGATACTGGCAGAGACCGCACACGAGCGACCTGCTACAAATCTTGACTAATTAAGAGAATTCTGTATTACGTATGCGCTAACCCCCTTTATTACATGTTCAAATTTTAATTGCGAAAGGCGTAAGTCTCGATCTTGAAACACTAAATTCTCGAAGAAAATTAAGGTGTGTGCAATCACACGACAAGTATCATAAAATAATCTGAAATAAAAATATATTTTATAATTAGCTTAATTGGTTCATATGGTATGATACTAGTGATGAAGAAATTAATGTAACGTATTTGAGCGATTAAGATTCGTTTTTATACGCCAGCCAACAAAGTACACAAAATGTAAAAGTTTGGGCAACATAAATAAAAGAAATATATGCTACATTAAAAATTTTAAAAAAATGTACCCAAGGAAATAATTGTTTCATTTCTAAAATAATAAATCTGAATTGCACATTCAATTCACGTGAATGAAATTAAATTGAAAGTGGCCTTAACTGAAATAAAATTGAAATTATGTGTGAATTTAGCTGAATTCAAATTTACTTTGATTTGAGTGAAGTGAATTCAAGTATATTCTATGTAGGTATATACACCAAAATTCGAATTCAAATCATTAAAATTAAATTTTCCTAATCAAAAATCAATTTGAATCACTTTTGAATCAATTCTGGTAAATTCTAATAGACTTTTAAAATTAATTAAACAATATTCTCGTGCATCCAAATGAATGTAACCATTAATAGAAAATGAATTCTGGCAAATCTATTCTTCTTATAGTAATAACTACTATCACTTCACTTAAATTAGAAATCATGTTAACCATCCTCCCTTAAATTTTTACCAAGTTCTCTTGCCAGCTTCCTTTAGCAGTTTATCTTCACTTCCTCACCTACGTCCTTCCTAAACGCATACATGCTCCCATGTTTCCTCTTCGCATTCATACATTCATACTTGTTTCCCAGTATACAAATTTCTATTCTCTTCCATCTTCTCTCTACCTATCCTTTTTTTTTAATACTTTGGTACTTCTTCCTTGTTTGATCATCCTATACTATTTATTATAATTTGAATCTTCAATAATCCCACATCTTCCTAATAACTGTCTTTCCCTCTCTATTTTCTCCAATTCTTCATAGTTTACTTCAGTTCCCTCTCCTACATCTCTAGCCCTAATTATCGCTTTGCGCTCCTTCTTTCACCATATATATAAGCGTCCTCCTGTCTACTGCTAGCGTCCATCATAATATACCTTTCTTGTAACCTTTTAATCTCTTCTCTTTTCCATCCTTCAATCTTTTTTTAACCATATTTTTCCTTTTCTCCATATCCGTTTCAGTACCCCTGCCGTTTTTAAATCCGTTTTCTCATATGAGCTCTATGATCTCCATTTGCTTGCAAGGTATGTCTCAAATATTTAAACTCCTTTACTTGTGCTAACTTTACTCCCTTCCATCATTATCTTTGGCTTTTCTGCATTTGAATTTAATTTTTTTCCATCGAAGTTTTTCTCGAATGTAATGAAGCCCGCCATCGCTTCTTCAGCCTCTGCTATCGCCACTATATCGTGCGCGTATGCCAGTGTATAATTATCTTTTTTTTCCTGTCCTAACTTCTCATTTCTTCTTCTAGGTCTGACATTAATATATTAAATAAAAGTGGGCTCAGAAGACAACCGAAAAACTATCTCCTACTTTCTCCCCTACCTTTATACTCTATTTTATCTCTCTAAAAATTTCCGAACTCTCTTTATTAAGCCCTCTCTTATCCCCTTTTTCAACATCAATTTTTCTATCTTCACTCGGTCCACTGAGTAAAATGCCCCCTTTAAATCTACGAACATTGCTATCATTCCCCCTTTTCTCTCTTTTGATCCTTTTATTTATCAGATAATTCAGAACATATATGTTGTTCATCACCTCCATTCCATTACTAACAACTGCCTGATTCTGCGGCTCTATCTTCATATCCTAAATGTCTTTCTTTAACCACTCCGATAAAACAATTACATATAAATTATACAATGTATATTCAAGTGCATTCAAATGAATTCTTCTAGACTGAAATTGATTCCAATTAAATTGAAATTAAATTCTCGAAACATTTATTTACTTAAATTCACTTGAGTCATAGAAATATCAAGTTCAAATTAAATTCTGACTTTAGGTGAATTCTGGTAAAATTAATAAGATTCAATTAAATCTACGGCTAATTCGAGTTTATTCAAATGAATTAAAAGTGAATGTAAATTGAATTAAACTAAATTCAAGTGATTTACATTTGAATTAGAATAAACTGTAACTAAATTTTAATGTATTCGAGTGAATATGAATAAAACTATGTAATTGTAACTAAATTAAAAGTAAACTCAAATACATTCGAGTATAGTTATAATAGCGCAAAATGTGAAATTATCATTTCATTCAATTCACAATTATAATTATTACATTTAACAAAATTACTTGTATATATTACATGTAATACCAGAAAGTCTACGGTAAATTGTAAACAGAATGAAATAAGATTAATAATTAAACGTGGAACACCTGACAATTTAATTATTTATACGCATATTTGTGCAGGAACTTCTTTTAGTCAATTAAAAACTAAAATATTCGAATTCTAGAAATTAGGATTCTCTTGAAGAAACTTATTGCATTTAAATCATAAGTCAGTTACAAACCTATTCTTAAAATCTCTACCATAATTGAAGACTTGATATTATTATTGATCACCAGCTTCCTTAAATTTAAAGTCAATACATCATTTTTTCGCGCAATCTTCCTAGCTGTCTGTTATGATTAATTCAATTGGCGCGAAGTCTAATTTATTTCGATCAATAGAGACTCCAGGGAATTCTAACATAAGAATGATAAATGAGATTCAACACGACTATACTAATGAGAAATATGAAGTAACGTTGAGTATTTTATTTTCTAAATGCCTACGCTGACTAATGAATCATCATGCCGATATAAATTACTCTGTCTATCGTTGGAATCGCAAACTAAGTATAAACCAGAATTCTAAGTGGACGTTTCTCTTTCTTCGGACAAAATAAAACATGTAATTATTATAATCAGATATAGGCGCTGGGAATAACACCTTCAGTCTAGAATGAGTAATGTGTATTTTTTGCTATAAGATGTAAAGACAAACTTCCAGTTATTTTTAGATTTACGAGAGAATAAATTTTGTAGACAAGTTACTTAAACTTTTAGATTATAGTCTTTCGAAAATCCTTTGAAATCACGGTAACTTTATTTTTAATGTGTTTTCTGTGGAAAATAATAGTCCAGTGATATTTCGGACTCACTCAGTCTTCTGAGGTTCCAAGTATGTAGAATTGAAGATTTTTGTATTGGGAAAGAACATATTATACTTGAGCGTTAGAGGAGGGACAAAGAGGCACTAGGTATCATTCTGCCGGACGAAGACGTATCACCATGTCGACTGTTGGACAGGCTGATAGATTTCCTGAGGACAGGACAGCAGCTGCCGCCTTGTTAACAACTGCGCTTGAATGCTGGACATTTATCATGTTGGCATTATCCCAAACTAAGGTATTAAAGTCATAATTCGCCTGATATGTCCCGTTTATCATTATTTCGAATTTTGAATTAAAATACGAAATATTTTCAGTAGAAATAATTAAATGATGTTTGAATTTATGGAAATACATATTTCTAAAACTGCCAGTGTTTCTAAAATGGCCAATCTTAATAACCTTAAGGAAAGAAAAATTAATATCGATTTTAAGTGCAGATATATTTATATTGGTAAAACCCGATAATTGTTTTAGATCTACTTCAGTAAGCCTTTTATACGTACCAATGCTGAAAATTTTTGATAGAAGTTGATTAAAAAAATTAATATTTCTCAATTTGTTTTCTGTATCCCCAATTTTTGGAATTTCTTTTACATTTCTATACGTTTTTTGATAAAAATGCTGGTTAATCTTATCAAATATGACATCCCACATCACTACCCAGCGCAAAACCTTCTACCAAACTCTGTCCATCGAGTAATCTTATACTTTTCTATCACCGGTTTTTCGTATTACAACTCTATCAAATCCTATTTTCCAGAACCTGGAACATTTCTATCCATCTCTGGCCGTCGAGAAATCTTATACTATTCTACCAAGATGTTGTCATTCAGCCCCTATTATATCTTATTACAACCAGAAAATTTTGAAAGGAGGGAATAAGATTTCTCGACGGATACAATATGATAGAAATTTAGGATTTGATAAAAGTAGGGAGTGGATAAGATGTGATAGAAAGTTAATTGCTGAGTTAGATAAAAACTTCTATGAATCTAGAACGTAGGACGTGACACAAGTTCTAATACAAGTTTTTCGATGATATGATTTTATACTGTTTCAATGAAAAACTGTTGATAGAAAAGAATACTGGATTTGATACAACATTGGTGCCGTTAAGATTTGATGGAGTTTCAATGAGATGCTATTAGTAGAAAAGTATAAGATTTCTGTAGAAATAGAATTTGATAGAAATTTCCGGCATTCAGAAATATAGGATTTGATACAAGTCTTGTGTCGATAAGATTTGATAGAGTTGCAGTGAGAAGCTATTGGTAGAAAAGTATACTATTTCTCAACAGATATCATTTTATAGAAATATCCTTGACTCCGAAACATAGAACTTAATACAAGTCTTGTAATGATAAGATTTGATAGAGTTTTAATAAAAATATGATGATAGAAAAGTATAGGATTTCTAGATGGATACAATTTCATAGAAAGGTCTATCAAATGCGCTGATAAATTTTAATTTGTTAAATTCGTTCGATTAAATTATATAGGATTTTTATTAAATATGCTGATAGAATCTGATTCGTGAACTCTGTTTGATTCAATGTTATAGAATTTTGATTAAATTTGCTTATAGAATTTTATTTAAATTCCACTTGATGACAGATTTTAATTAAATTGTCCATAAATATATAGAATCTGATTTAATTTCATGTTTTCTCTGAAAAGAGGGTCTATGAATTTCTATAATTTTCTATACTTTTTCAGCAGGAACTTTAGGCAATTATTAAGTAATTAACCTTTTATTTTTTTATTGTTATGGTTATTTATAGCTAATACATTGTGTTGTAATTTTAGTGTTAAACGAATGTCAAGTTCCAATTGTATTCATTTAAAATAAACAAAATATACAAGTACTCCCAATTATCTAAAAGAGCGCAAACGGCCGGGCAAGCAAGTTCTTCACTGAATTGATCAATCTGAATATTCACTATGAATCTAGATATTCAATATAAAACTATTGATTATTAAAGGTATTATTTAATTTTATTATCATAATTGATTTGTCACGTACAGAGCTACATAATTTGTACTTATGAAACTGTTTTGTATATGCATGAAAACACATTACCTGCTGTAGCAGACGATAAGCTTAAATTTGTAACCTCAATTTTGTAGAAGTCATAATATTACCTTTTTTATTATTTACCTTGAGAGGAAGTAAGTCGAATTGTCTCTTTCTTATTTATAAGATTAACCACAATAGCTTTTGTTTTTAAAAGTGTAAATAATCAGTTTTTTCAAGCCTTCTTATAACCTACCATTCGATGCGCATTTTATATTAATCGAAAGTTTTTGGCAGAAAAATGCTATATTCCCATGCACAAAATTTGATCGGGAATCAGTTAACGATGTTAGTAACCACATTTAATGGAATATAAGGCAGTTAAAATTTTTGTTATTTTGTTGGTAATTTTAACCACACATGTTGCTAAGACGACCAAACACCCAACCGCTTCTTTCGACATGTTTTACTTATTTAATTTTTTTCTTCTTTTAATATTTGGAATGTTTAGAATACATTAGAGTATTGCCTGTAACACAAGTTTTTGTTAACTAATATTTAATATTTAAGAGTAATATTCTTTTATATTCTGAACAGAACATCTTAGACCGACATTCCCTAATTATTATAATAAAAACAATAGATATAAGAAAAACTTTTTAACTGCTTTCCAGCCCGAGAGCTCAAAATCACTTTCATTGACTTCATGTTTTCAAACTAAGACAATTGGGTCTTGCTTGAAGACCAATGTTTTAAAAGTCAGTCATAATGATATTTTATTTTGAATAGAAGATTTAGTAGAACTATTTCTAAAAATTTTTTTTTGCCTAAATTTAGGTATCAAATTAATTTAAGTCTAAACTGAAAACATCCCGAATATAAAATTAAGACTTTGCTTTTACTGTGCTGATAATGTACTGAAATGAAAGTTTTAAGAGTATCTCATCGTATAAACAAGTGTTATCTACAATCGCTATTAAAATATAAGTCAAGGTTCTCGTTAAAAAACCTAATAGGTGAAAGTACTGAAGAAATATTCTAAAGCGTCCCTTGATAATTTCGATTACAGCTTATCGACGTGTATCAATGTCTGTCGTTTCATTCGCACATTTATTAAATGGTATGTCGTAAAAACGCCACATCGAATCGATACATGTTAGAAACGTGCATTCAATCGTAAATTGTTCATTATGCAGCGCAAGTAACGGCCTACGCCGAAGGAATGCAATTAATTCGACAAATTACAACCTTGCGAAGAAAAACAGTAATCACAAGATATAAATATATACTTAAACACATTAAATACTTAACACACAAACATGGTACAACTGGATATTGCGTTAATAGCTGATGCGATGTAGAAAATGCGAAATCTCCTGGGTAATGTGTAAAAGCTCATTCGGTTTCTACATTCGTGGAATCAGCTGCAGTTGAGCTTGGCAGAAATCATTGTAAATTACCATTAGTGTGAAATTATCACACATTATGAGACATGTTCAACCATGACTGAACAGTACCTGCACTTTTGGCAGGTGAAGGTATTCCAATATTGCAAATATTATACATTATGCTTATACTTAGTTGCAGATAATTATGAATAATTACATAATTATATTCCTATGAACCAGAGCCAGGTTTCCTTATAACTGTATTTAGTAACTGCTTTAAGCGTATCTAATTTGAAATCCATCTTTGTAAACTTAAATTGTCAACGGTTCATATTGATATTCACCCAATAAAAATGTTTCTACGCTTTTTTGTTTAATAAAAATAGCTTTTTAATTCTATTGATGTTTATGTTGTTGACCAGTAGCTAAAAAACTTAACATCGAGATTATAGCTTTTTAACGCTTTATAGTTAAAACTGCACGAAGAAAACGCCATTAAAAATGTGTATTTGTTGTTGTGAATTCGTTCTTTTTGGTGTGCTATCAATCTTCTTGATGAGAAATTCAACTACTTGATTGAAAGTTGAACCACTTTGTTAAAAATTCATTTTATAAGTTGAAGAACCATCTCTTTGGTTGAAAATTCATATTTTCGGGTGAAGACGTATTTTTATAATCAATTATCCCAGCCATACTGAGCATAGGTAATTTTTTTACAAGCAGTTAGAACGAAAGTTGCAGATATCTTCGGACGTAGAGTGTTTCACGGAAAATTAAATAAAACATTTTTTAAACTTTTATTGGGGAAAAATTTTTAAACTTTCTTTTCGAAGCATTATATTTTCATCAAATATAATTTCATCTCTAATATCTTAAAGTTTCATCAAATTCAATTATCGGTTACAAAAATATCAGTTTGCTTATGAATATTTTAAGAATTCTTTTAATTGACTCCAAATAATTTTACCTCAATTTCTTGAATGAAATCTTTTTATTTAAATTTTTGTAAAAGAATGTATTAAATATCAGCAATTTTAGAAATACATTAAGATTTTTTTATTATTTCTGTTCCTTTTTGGAAAATGTAATAATATAAATACATTGGTTCAGAATCACCCACAGGTAATTCAAAAAAATCTAACCCTAAAATTCAATACGGTGTAACTCACATGATTTAAAAAATCTTCAAAAATACTTAGAGCTTCAAGTATTTTTCATAAAACAACGAATATAATAAATATAAAATTATTCTAATCTCATGCCATGTTAGATTGTAATTTTTTAAATCAGAATTTATTTGACAATTCGTAAATTCTCTCGAATTTGTCTTAAAACTGTTCAATTAGAAAGGTTTGAAAATGAAAATTAATAAATATTTTTTATTGTTAAATGTATAATGCCTCAAACTGACGAAAATTGCGAAAGCTTGACATGTAATTAAGTTTTGATATTTTAAAATTCTAAATGTAAGAGTAGAAATTACGATGTTTCAAACTGATTGCTTTCTTTTAAATTGATTAGTATTGAAAGAATGCCATTCAAACATGATCAACCTGTTCAATTTCCTGTTTCAAATATTTTTTGTTCATTCTTAAAACATTTAATTCAAAATAGTTTAACATTATTATTAATTATACGCTGTTTACTCAAAACATGAAATAAGACCCCATTGTTTTTTTCTTGCTCTTCAGGTGACTGAAGTTCAGAGATGACAATTATGCAAATGTTCCTTAAACTATTCCAAGCCAACTGTAATCTTCGATTATCTTCTAACTATAGACATTAGCCTTCCACACAGCTAATATAAAGTTAAAGATAATACGCAACTTTTATTTTTTTCAATGATACGATTCCAAAAGGTTAAAGAGCACTTTCCGACAAATGGAGTGAAACAAAAGATAATCTTAATTGAATGGCGCAAAAACCAGCGAGGAATAGTAACGCAAGACCACACGGACAATTATACGCGACGCGCGATAAGGAGCCGTTTTTACTTCTAGAGAAACCTAACGTTACTGCTGAAATTAATTGCTGAAGTTATCTCCATTCCAAGAAAAGTTCAAGATTAGCTTTACTCATCTTTAATAAACTTTAATAATAATTTTTTATAATTGAAATGGTTAAATTACGTTAATGATTTATATCAAGTTTTTCGCAAACTATTTAATTACAGTTTATAATTAATAAATTAATTTATTATCAAGCAGTAAAATTATGAATACGACTTTTAGAATGCAGAATTATATATAAAGCAGATATGGTAATAAAGCAGTGAAATCAATTAATCCTTGATCCTAAAGTAATAAAATAATAAGGAGGCAAGTGGAGAAATTAAATTCCTATAATTTAATGAAAAACAAGATTCTCATTACAATATTTCAGCAATAAAATAATATTACCGCGCTTAACGAAATCCATAGAATTTTTATGGAAACATAAATATGATTCCGTCTACTTATTCAAGATGAATATTTTATGTTTCTTTCAGATATGACCTCCATTCACTTGTCAATATCGCAATCACTATCTACTCGTAAAAATACGTTTATTATCATCCTGAACCTAACATCAGGGATTATTAAAATCTATTTTCATTGGTTGCGCTGTATTTCAGCACCGATAATCCTTAACACAGTCGTTTTGCCTTCGTTAATTAATGAAACCGATTTACGACTTTTATCTTCGCTGCATATCTGAGTGCATAATAAATTATTTATTGCTGGCTCTAATGGATTGTACTGTTGTAAATGAAACGTAAGTCACTTGTTGTAAGAACGTCGATAAATCTTCCCAAAGTCGTATAACAATCAAAAGCGAAAGATACCCATTACAAATATAAAATATATAGCGCAAAAAAATTAAGTGTCTCTCTCAGAATTGAAAGTTAAATGTGCGGGTAATAATTTCCTGAAATTCACATTTAAGCGTGGTCATAAATTAAAGTAAGTGAAAATTACGCCTGGCGGAAAGAGTAACAATCTCGCAGAACTATTTTATTAAATGTCCTCAAGTTGTAATCATTCACTGAAGAAGGTAATTCAATTTAATTGTTTTTAGCCTTTTCTTGTTATTTGAAGATAATTAAGAAATTAGTCCAAAAAAAGTGACAATTACTTTCTGGAAACGGAACTCGTTAAAGTTATATAGTTACAAAATTACAATGCTACTTTAAAAACTACACAAATTTTCTACAATTATTTTAAAAGCAAATTCTTCAATTATTAGTAATACTATTTCTACGGTAACTATTATAATTATTATTCGTTAATAGTTCGTTCAAGTGGATGAGGATAAACTCTATGAAAGTTACTGGTATAAGTTCGAAGTATGTGGGAAAATCTCAGAAGATTCATTAGAGAGGAACATAATCAATAACTCATAATTTAAAAAAATAATGTTAATGATAAAACGGTATCTCCCCGAATTCCTGTTTGCCAAAACTCAATTTTATTTGAAGCATAAATTTCATTATTATATCCGTAATCTATGAATAAAATGTAATTATTTTTTTCCTAGACTCCTAGAGGAGTAAGCACTTAAAAATAGTCCTTGCATGTATCAAGCCTATATGTTGGCACCATATATACTCCTACAAATATCAACCTTGAAATTTCATTTTTTTGAGAGTTACGGAGGGAGAAAAAAGATCTAAAAATTGCATTTTTCTCGTAAATGGATTATTCAATTTTGATGAAAAAAATAGATGTTATAAAGGCCAATGAGACTAATTTATAAACCAAGTTTTAAAAAATACTGACAAAAAAAAAGAATAAAAAATTGTTGAATTGTTGAATCGTTCAAAAAAAATGTGACGTTATGTTTTATATTGCCACACCGCCATTTTTTAAAAAGAAATATCCTTATGTTGTCTATTTTGATATACAAAATTCACAAAATTACAAAAAAATGCACCTGTTTTTATGGTCAGAATTAAAAAAATTTGATTCGAAAATTATTTCATTGTTTTTCACAACATATATTTTATTTATTGAAATTGGAATAAAAAAAGTAGTTTTTCTCGAAAGTGTCTACACCGATTTCAATGAACAAAATATATGTTGTGCAAAACAATAAAACAAACTTCGAGGAAAATTGAAAAAGGATTCTGACCAAAATAACGGGTGATATTTTTTTTGAAACTTTCAAATTTTTTTAACCATGATGCGCCACTCCGATTAAGTTTAAGAAATAGTTTGTTGAGGTACACAAAATAATAATTCTTTCCCCAAGAAAGCTAGAAGTTCGAATATAAAATAAAAACTTGAAAAAATTGGTTGTCAAATTCAATAACAATTTTTTTTTCATTTTATGGTAAGAAATTGTTGAAACTTGTCATCAAAATTAGTCACACGCGGAGAAAACTGGATGTTCAATATTAAATGTTCAAAGCATAAGATAGTACCGCCTAACATACAGATATTACCGCACGTAACATTTCCTAAATCTTTTTGAAATATTAGGATTAAATATATTTTTATTGCAATAAATGGTGATGATAAAATGGTGAGTAACATAAAAATCATATGATGTGAGTTTTACGTGGGCTAAACAATTTTTGATTAGCCTTCCTTATATTTAAGTAGAAACTGTAAAAAATATTGAAACGAACAAAAAATGTGGGGTTTTACAACAAAATTTCGTTAAATGGTGAAAAAATAAAAAGAAGATTTTCTGGAAAACCCCACCTTTTTATTTTTGTAACTATTTTTAAAAATTTCTGCTAAGGGGTCATCAAGTAAATTTTTTTTTAATTTGGAATATGAAACTATTCACTCTAAAATCACTAATGATGTAATTTTATTATTGGTGATTTTAGATTTTTATAAGTGGAAAAGGCTTTTTTTCGAAATTTTATTTGACTAGATGTGACGACATACGCTTTCAATATTTTCTAAACAAGCTGCAGATTCATGCTTTTTCTTTAAAAAAATGGAAATAAATAAATGCTAATACTACTGTGTGTGCCTAAATTTACCAATTCCCGTGTTACCAAACTTGAAAAATGGTTTTTCTGTATATCCAATGGTCAGGAACGGAAAAAGTTGATGAAATTGTCTGGCGTGACATGTGCTCTAAAAAATTAACATTACGAGTATATGGTTGCTAAGATCTTTTCAAATATTTTAAAGTTGGCAAGTATATTTATTTTAATTGAAGATATATAAAATATGCTTTATTTCGTAGCATCAATATTTTGTTTTTTATTGTTATACTATTAAGCCGTTTCCCTTTCGGGGTAGGCGTGAATTGTTGTAAAGTAGTGGTTTGTGGATGGGTATTAGGCTGTCCTACAAAAACGCAATGTTCTTTTTTTTATTGACGCACCCACTGAACATATTCGGTTTGGTGAAAAAATAAATGTATATTTTTCTTTTATTTTTAAAATAATTTTAAACCGTATTCCTGGGGCCCTAAAGTGTCCCAAAATGATCAAAATGTTTCATTATTGTTAATTTTCGTAAATATAATAATTTGTTGCCAGGGAATGCAACTGATGGTACCATACACTCAAAAAAAAAAAAACTTTACCCAATTAGACCAAAAATACAACCCTTTGGTTTCGAAAAATAACCTTCATAGGGGTTAAAATATTATATCTTCAATTTTAAACAATTTATGCGTTATTCATTGGATTTCTTGATACGTAAATGACTTAAAAAGATACAGGAAAACGACAAATTATTTGTTCACAAAAAATTACCTTTATAATAAAAAGTGGATCCTTCTTAACTTCAGTAACATGCTGGACTGGCGAAATTAAATTAAAGTATAGCATTTTTTCTAATCACTAGAAATATAGAATGATTAGATCAACAAGTTCCCTCGTTTATTATCAAGGAATGTTTTGAAAGGGAAAAAAGACGTAATAAAATTGCTCTTAAAGTGAATAGAAAACATGATCGAAAATTTTCAAACATTTTTAAAGATCAAGGAGATGTACAAAAACTGCATTTAAACATTCACTCAGTTCTTTTTCAAGATCAGCCAGACCCTTGGTTTTTAAATATTTCTGATGTAATTATTCCACACAGAGTTATTAACATTTTGAGATTAGGTGATGGTTTTAGCAACAAATTTGGAGAAAAAAGCGATATTCAAATTGCTGGAAATCATTAAAGACATTGAATCCAATATTAAAAAAATACCTGAGAATAAAATTGATGAATTTAGATCTCATTTTATGGGCTTATCTAATGATTTTTTAAATAATGATAATCCTAAAACTTTGTTGGATAAGGAATTGAATGAAGGTTTAATTGAGGCAAACATTTTCTTAAAAAATCATCCAGAATTAATGATCACAAAATCAGATAAAGGAAGTATTACAGTAGCGAATCATAAAAATGTTTATATTGAAAAATTTTTACAAATTTTTAACGATGGAGATAGTTTTCAATTGATTCCTAATGATCCCACGATAATGCTTCAAAAAGGAACTTTTAAAATACTAGACAGAATGAGATAAAATAAGCACTTAGGTAAAAACATTGAAAGATGTGATATCGATACAACGAGTACTAATGTCCCCTTAGCCTATGGCCTTGTTAAAGCCCATAAAACTGACTAACCTCTTAGACCAGTTATTTCCACAATAGATTCTCCAACTAGAAAATTGGAAGAATTATTAAGTCAAATTATTAAAAAATCAGTAAAAATCTCAAAAACATCAATCAAAAATAGTCATGCTTTTTTAAAACTCATTGAAAATGTAATAATACCTTTTGATCACATTTTTGTTTATTTTGATGTAATAGCTATGTTCCCTAATATCCCTTATGAAAGAGTTGAAAATGCTATACAAAGACGTTGGGATTTGATTGAAAATAATACTAAAATTCCGAAAAAACAATTTTTGATGCTATAAAATATGTTTTTCATTCTGTTTATTTCAAATTCAATTACAATTTTTACAAATAAAAGTTTGGAACTCCCATTTTAACTCCCATTTTAACTCCCATTTCAGCTGAAATAGTTAATGAAGATTTAGAAAATGAGGCATTCCAAAAACTTTATTTTAACATTGATTTTTATGCAAGATATGTAGATGATTCTGTGATTAGTGTACATAAAAATAATGTAAACTCCCTTCTTAATATTTTTAATAGTATACATCCAAGATTACAATTTACGGTTGAAATAGAAACTGAAGGTAAATTAAATTTTTTCGACATGACGTTGATTAAAACTGAGGATAGGCATATTATAAATGATTGGTATAGGAAAACTATTTGTTCAGGAAGAACACTTAGTTTTCTCTCAAACCACTCTATTCAAAATAAAATAGGAATTGTTAAAAATTTAATTGATAGAGCTCCTAAATTATCACATCCCACTTTCCACGAAAAAATATTGAAATTTGTAAACAAATTCTTTTTCAAAATCATTACCCTTTTGATTTTATTAAAAAACATTCGCAGGACAGAATAAATTACATTAAAAATAGAGTGCTCGTCGAGCCGTCTTAGCGAGCAGACGTGTGCCTTCGCTTCTGTGAATTTGCGCTGTTTACCTCGCTTACTGTGTATGTGAGAGCGGTGCGTGGCGTGAGTGTGTTGTGGTGTGTGATCGGTGCTTATTCATTCTTTGCGAGACATCAGCAGTTTTCATAACTGCTATGCTCTCTGACAATGGGTTACAATGATGGAGGCCCTACTCCCAAGTCTAATACCCTAGTTCCTAACACTCCAAGTTCTTCTACACCAAATGCTGCGTCTTATGCTCAAGCAATCTACCAACCGAAAAGTGAACACGCTATTGTTATAGAAGCAATTGAAGGTCTGTCTATTGATGACTATATTGACGGTCTTGAAAAGCTTATCGATGTTAGTCATATCAAATTTATGTCCAAAATCTCTGGTGGCCGTGTATGTATCTGCCTATCATCAAAATCTTCAGTTGACAGCTTAGAAAATCTAAAGGTAACAATTAAGGATCATCAGTTGTGCATTCGTCCTCTAATCGAAAGAAATAAACGTGTCGTTATCTCTAACGTTAACCCAGTGATTCCAAATCAAGTGTTGATTCAGGCTCTCAACGAAAAAGGGATCCAATTGGTCTCGCAGATTCACTTCATTCGAGCAAACACAAGTAAACCCGGGCGCTCTCACATTCTTTCATTCCGACGTCAGGTCTATATCAAGGAGGGGGGCGAGGCCCTGCTTCCC